>JAPQRQ010000026.1:4168577-4187726 GCA_037367365.1 Apogon talboti | reverse complement strand
GATAGATAGATAGATAGATAGATAGATAGATAGATAGATAGATAGATAGATAGATAGATAGATAGATAGATATGTTTTTTCCCCTCACATAATATTTTTTTTACTTAAATTTTACGAACAAGACACAAAAAAATATCAACAACATAGCTTCTCTGCTACACCAGTAGGCAATCTACACCGACAAGTGTATTGTTCACAGTGAAACAAGACATCACATTCTAAATCAAGGATTAATTATATTTTATTAATTTCATTGGGGGAAAAGTGATTTATAAAATGAGTAAATGACAAAATGAGCTCAATCATGGAACAAATTAAACTCATCCTGTGAGGTTCTACTGTACCACCGACTACAGAGAGGTGCAAACATCATCTCTTCCTTGTGACTATTCTGTTCTATTCTGTATTTAAGTTGCTGTATTATTTCCGTACCTGGCTCTACTGCTGTGTCTGTGTGTATTTGTTTGTGTGTTTGTTTGCCTGAGCTCATCTGTGTGTGTCTGCTTGTTTTCCTCTCCGTCCAGATCCCGGTGTCTTTACTTAAAGCACCGCTGTAGTTTTACTATCTAAACACAGGGACTGGCAATCAGCGGGCTAACTAGGCCCAAAATTACAGCAGGAGTGGTTCTAATCAGGCTCCATCCCGTTGGCTGCCAAGCCTGCCACTGCTACCCAGGTTCAAGCTGAAGCTGCAGGATGACATCTGAAAAACTTATGCAAAGCTTATGAGGTCTTTTTTTTTCCAGCTGATGCATCATAATAAAGTGACAGATTTCTGTATTATTAACATCTCAGAACGTTTACCGTGCACGCCTAATAAGGTAGGCGGTCCATATGAGGGCTTGTGCATCAAAGACTGAATGATCTAATCAAGGAACCCAAGCGGAAACATTGTCACCACTGGATTGGTGTAAGAGCACATTCATAAGGCGGATGCATCAGTTTTCTTGTACAATGATAAATATTTGACTTCCAGCCCAGTGACAGATGTGGACTCTGAATCTTGTTAAATTAACTGACATGTACGTTTTCGATGTGAAACGCGAAACTACGAAGGCATGCGACAGGGGCTTTTCAGCGCCTGGCAAACCTGCAGCCTGTCCGCCGAGATCCGGGAAACTTATCATATAAAGCAGCAGCAGTAAAATCCAGCCTTTTATGACTGATTTTGCGTCATCCAGTGATTTGGACTGGAATGGAACCCGTTTTTTAATGATCGCTGTTTCATTGGGGCTCAGACCAGGCGTGCAATTAAGCATGGAACATGTGAGCCAGCAGTAGCTTCCACTTTTCACAGATCAATTAAAGTTTTATAACACAGCCCTATCTGCTGCTCCCTCTGCACAATCAAAAGTGTTTTCAGGCTGTTAAACACTTTTTTTTTTTTGCGCTCTCCCTCTTTACTCCATTCTCACTGGCACTTGACCCATCAAGAGCAATTTTGACGAGCACAAAGACAGCCTCGGAAAATCTATTAAATACCATTTGACTTTAAGAGCCTCCATGCACAAAAAAAAAATGCACAGATTGCTACATAAAATAATTGAGATGGAGGAAAAAAAACAAAAAAACCCCCAAAAACAACAACTGCTCTTAATTTTAATGAACAAAACATCTTTTGTGAGACACATGAAGCTGTAAAATGAGGCAGAAATGCCAACCGGAGGGTTTAAGTCTCAGTTGTAACTTTGTTAATTCATAAAAAAGTTGCCCTGAAGAAAAAAAACTGCTGAGATTACCCGCCACTAGAGACGTGTTCGCTCCCTCCTCGTCTCTCTAAGACACATTGTGAGCTTGGCCATGTTTGCCGGTGAGGTTCAGCGCCAAAAAAAGTTGCAGATGAGAAAAGTAAGCAGGAAAATAATGAAAGGGGGCCAGGAAGAGGAGGAGGAGGAGGCGAAGAGTCTAAAATCTGACGAGTGAGCTGCTTTTAAACAGCTGTATGTTAGCTCTGGGTCTCAAAAGGCCCAGAAAGAGATGTTAGACCGCTCTCCCAGAGGGCTTCTTAAAAAACACCCGGGCCAGATAGTGCCTTCCTCTCCCTGGCTCCTTATGTTGTTCTTTCTCTGTCTGTTCCTCTCGCCATCTCTTTCTCTTTTACGAGGAGCTATTTATCCTGATTACATCAGGGGTCAATCATTAATTCGCACCTTGGGGGTCCCGGTGTTGGCTGCGGCTACAATGGGCTGCTTGTTCAGCGGCTGTTATTCCAGTGGAAAACTACGCCGCTCTGCCTGAGAGCCAGGCCCGGGCCACATGAAGGCATCACATTTATTTGATAAATTGTAAATGCGTGCCATAAACGGAGCTCTTTGCTTTGTAGCATGGCTTGCAATAACAAAGATCTTCGGGCACGTATGAACACAGATGCAGGCTATCGCACAAACACACATCTGTTTGCAACTGCAGGAGCTGTTACTGCACTCTAAACACATGTGCAAAAGATCAGATGGTGTTGTAGGTAAAGATGAAATCTCATAATTACAGCATATCATAGTGAAATTACCAGATATGGCATTTATAGACGCTAATCTCTCACAGTGTAACAAAAGACATAAAGCAAAAGCTGTTATCTGACTAATCTGAATATGCTTTCTTTTAAGGATCGAGATAAAAAAAAAAAAAAAAAAAACCTAAAATGGCGACAACATTGTAATCAGCGTTGCCATGGTAAAATTACTTGACACGGTGCTGGGAATCAGCAGTTTAATCGAAGGGCCATACAACGGGCAAATTGTTCTGTGGTTGTGTTTAATCAGAGCACTCTAGACTTAAATGCAGAAAGATAAAAATCTAGAGTCATTTTCTGCCGTCTGCCTGGACGCACACAAACACATGTGCCTTGTGGCGTATGGACTGAGCCGTATTGTCGATTCAGTGTAGGGAGGAAGAAAGCAACACCAAGGGCATGCAAGAATTCAGCGGAGGAACTATAAATACGCGCAGAATTAGCAGTTCATTGAGAATAAACATGAGATTGGCGAGTACAGCGATGCATAGTCAGTGTTGGGAGTAACGCATTACTAAAGTAATGCGTTACAGTAACAGATTTATTGTAACGCAGTAATGTAAGGCATTACTAATCAATTTTCAGTCCGATTTTACTCAGTACATGTCCGATAGCACTTGCGTTACAACACACTTTTCGCCCATAATTTAATCGCTCAAATGAAAAAAAAATACAAATAAAAAAGATAATATAAAGTAAGGAATTACTTTTAAATAACAGTAACAAGTAATCTGTACTGGATTACAGTTTGGAAGGAACTTGCACAACACTGGTAAATACCAATCTAGCATGAGCTTTAATCTCCCATGCACATATTCTCACCTAACACGGATCATAAACCATGCATTTAAAGAAAAAAGGGACAGAGGAGGAAGATCGTTGGACCAAAGCTGACCTGCAGCTAAATCTGTCGACACTAAAGCTGCACAATCACAATTCTGAGACAGTAACATTGTAAAGTAAGGAATTACTTTTAAATAACGGTAAACATATAATCTGTAATGGATTACAGTTTAGAAGTAACAGTAATGTAAGGCTCTGCAGGCTGATGGTGAGGATGCCTTCAGTTCCTCCAGAGCCAGACGTACGCTTTCCTACAGAGCGAGAAGCACAGTGGAGTCATGGCTGTGGCTAAGATAACAATAAAAAAAAAAAAAGACCTGGAAATAGGACGTGTGTGCCAGTGATGGCCATCATAAAGCACACACGTCCTATTTCCCTCACTGCCTTCCCTCTCCAACGCACACAGAGACTGTATCTTTGTCTGGCTGTAAATTGATCTGGTTCAATTCAAAGGCAAAGCCAGCCACTGATGAAAAGACAGTATCCAGGGAAAAGGCCAAACTATGCAAAATTCTGCACCGGCTCCAAATATGGGGAGAAAAGACTGTCTGGTGAGACGGGGGGAGAAAAAAAATAAAAGGGGAGAGGACATGACAGATATGAAAAATGGGTAGCTGCTTGAGCAATAAATGACCAAACATTTTGATGTGGGAGCTGGGAGCGTACATGTGTGCGAGGGGGCGCCGTCTAAACCCAGAGCCTAATCTGCTGTTTGTGCTTCTATATTGTATCAATGTGGTCCCACTTAGCTGCATTATTGGGCCACAAAGTGATATTGGTACCTGTTTCTGTGTAGTAAGCAGCCCTTTGATGGGTCTGAAACACCCTCTGCCTTAAAACAGGAGAGAGGCCGCTGTAAAAATCAAACGAGTGCAAATTAAAGGTAGAGTCAGTGAGAGTGAGAGGTGAAAAAATGTACAATGGTGGATTTTTCCACAGTGGCACGGGGGTACCGTATAGTCAAAGTGACGTATAAATGGAAGCATGTGACAAGGCAGCCAAAGGAGGGCGTTAAGGGGAGAAGAAGGTGTGTGTGTGTGTGTGTGTGTGTGTGTGTGTGTGTGTGTGTGTGTGTGTATATATATATATATATATGTATGTATGTGTGTGTGTGTGTGTGTGTTTGTGTGTGTGTTAAAAAGTAGTGAGTGAGCAAATAGGGCACGGTCGGCTACAATACCAGCAAGCCTCTCCGAGCGAGAACCCCACACTGTTTCCCCTTGTAAAAGCACCAGGGAACATTTCCAAGCAACACTTAAAGCTACAACACGGCTTCATCAGAGCAGTAACACAAAGACCACAGCGCCAAGAGGGAGCGAAGGGAGGAAGAACGGAGGAGGACGTGTGGAAAAGAAGAACAAAAATGTATTGAAATTAAAAAAAAAAAAAAATGAATGAAACGTAACATACAGCTCATGTACTGCTGCTCTGTGTAAGTACTCCACTATAAATATGAGTTAAATACAGTTATATTAAGGTTTATTATGGGTGACAGATCAAGTGTTTTATTAGTTTGTACATATCAACTGAAAACATCTCTATCTCATGTCAGTTTTATTTGATTTAGCCTCAAAATGCAACCAAATAAGTTCAAGCATGAGCTATAAATGACATTTTAATGCTATTAATCATTGTCAATTTTTTAATATCTATTTTCAAACCTAATCGTTTCACATAGTGTGAACTTCAGCTCTTAAATCACATATTAAGCATTTTATTTCAGTCACGTTAGCTTAATTTAACCCTATTTTTTGCATTTATCTATTAGTCTTTATGCTTTGTTCTCTGTATTTACTGCAGCAGGTGATGTTCAGAGGTCAGAGGTTCATATTCTGCTCATATATAAATCAGTTTATTGTGTTTTATTCATCCCATTTACCTGTCTGTCCTGTATCTGCAGCTTTTCTCCTGAAATACCTAATTGGATGATCAGGCTCCTAAACCTGCTAGGGGGAGCTGTCCCTGCCCTCATCTTTGTGATTTTTGTTCCTTTTTTCCTCCTCACTTTCCTTCCATTGCAGGAAATGAACATTAAAAAAAATACAATAACAGCACTTGTAAACATTTCCACATAAACACACACACTCGGCTGTGGTGAATTTATCCGTGCAGCTCAATAAGGAGGAGAATGAAGCTTTTGTGTGTGCTTTTTTTTGTTTTTGTGTGCACACTTTTGTGTTGCTGTGTGGCAGTGTTACAACGCCGCTGATGTATTGATGGGTTATTTGTGCTGAGCAGCCCTGAAGGCATTCAGTCCTCCAATAGAATGTGTGTATGTGTGTGTTGTGTTTATATGCCGAGGCCCTATCAAGCCTGCAGCAAATAGAAGACAGCAGGCAACCTCCCGCAGATGAGAGCAGGTGTGTGTGCGTGTGTGTGTGTGTGTGTTTGGTGGCCCCGTGGTCCCATGAGGCCTCGGGACCCGGGCTGCTGCAGACATTTATTAACAGGCCAGATTAATAGCACTAGAGGAAAACATGTTCACAAACATGATAAATATTAATAATAATCAATATTGAGTTACATTTGCCAAATTGAGTTGCAAACATCACCCAGGGGGGAGGGAGGGAGAGTGGGTCTGTATAGATTAAGCATCGAAACATAAAAGTGACAAATAGGAAGAAGCAGTAAAAAGAGGAATTATATGAAGAGAAGGTGGAAATATTGAGGCATGGACCTGAGTCATGCAAAAAATAACAAAAAAAAAGCATCATTTATGTAGAATTAAAGCAAAAAACACTATTTCTTAAGACATCGGTGCATCTTTTTTTTATTCTTTTCCATATATTTGTAGCTGAAGCAACACTCAGACATAATCAATCATGTCATATTTGGACTGAAAATGTCAAAGAATGGGTCTGTTTGCATTCACCAAGTAGTTAAAACACCAAATGAACCCTAAAAGCACAAACCAAACTTGTAAAAACGTCTGAGTTCTTTACATAGAGAGTGTATAAAATACTGCTTAGTCTGCACGTTTTGTTAAACTGAGATGGTTGGCAACTAAAACTCAGTAAAGACTCACTAGTGCATTGAAAATCGTAATCAGTACTGAAGTAAATCATACCCAATACTATCTACAGTAATTAACAGCAGAATTAAATAAAGGAGACTTTGGTGCATAAAGCTTTTTTTTAATGAACAGGAATAACAAATGTTAGGGATTTTTATTTTATGAGCAAACCCTGATAAAAAGTCCACAGATTAATGGTAGAGATTATGTGTTTTGTTTATTGGTAAGCTATCCATAGAATTAAGTGAGTAAACACAATTCCCCTTTCCTGAAAAAGTGTCAAATCATTAAAATAGTGTAAAACAAAATTCATAAATAAACCTTTTACAGGATCCTTAAAAAGTCTTAAATGTGATCGTACTAAATTAAGGCCTTAATTATCTCTAAAATTGATCATTTATCCTTAAATCTGACCCTCAACGGTCTTAAAAATCCCACTAACAGAATAAATAACATTGGTATATTTGCTTTTGAAATCTTTAAGAATTAGTCAAATATGTCATTAATGTTGATCATTTTGCACCAACAGAAGACTTTAGACTGGTTTGACACGTTAACTATGAGGCCTGTTGGGCTGTTATTAATGTGAATGTAACGTCTGAAATTGGACCAAAGACGCCTGAAAAAATGTCCTCAAAAGTCTTCATCAAACCTGTAGGTCATCTGTAAATACTGTCAGGATAAAAGTAGCGAAACTTTACTAAATATGGGTCCGGAATGAAGGAAAATTAAGTAAAACGTGCCAGCTGACTGTAGTTTAAGATACGGTATTGAGTCAAAATGTGAAAATATATGAATTAATAAGAAAATAGCTGATATTGCATGACCACTTCTACTTCTACATTATTCTACGTGTAAAATTTAATTAAAAATGCTTTGAAAGATGTCATAGTTTTGGCTTGTATGGAAGTAAATCTGTGCTGAAATACAACTATTCAAAAAAATAATAATAATTCAACTGTAAAAAATTCAAATTATGAAATACAACTATTCAGTTTTTGATGGCACAGATTTACTTCCATAGACTTCATCCAACCTGCAGATACCCTGTTTTAGTTTATGTTTCCTATCTAGGTTTTTTTTGTGGTGGAATATTACATTTAGGGTAAAATCTAAATTAAAAAGGGAAGTTAAAGCAGCGACTGCTTACGTCAATGTGTAGAAATCAATAAATCAATCAAACTGATCGACCAACGCAGTGATTTTAACATTGTTTTCAATGTTATATGATTAAAATGGTTAAATGTTACTGTGAAGTGGTGTCCCAGATAATAAGGAAAAACACAGAACACTTTCCACTGTGGAGGAACTCTCACACTGCTCCTCAGTTTTTATGTCTTTTTTTTTTTTTGTGCATGTGCCCCTACACCCACTTCTGGTGCAGCTTCATTTAGCAGGCCACTGGGGAGGCCAGACAGCCAGCTCGGGGAGCACCAAAGCAGACAGCGTGCAGAACAAACCCATCCATTCTGATTAAACAGGGGAGGAGAGAGCGCTACACTGCGTTTCTATTTGTGTCTACGAGGCTGTGAGGAGAGAGCAGAGCTGGGCCGCACCTCTCATGTTGTTGTTTGGTCTGGTGTTGTGTCTTAGTCGTCACATTTTTAGTCAAAACCTTTAGAATGTCCCTTTTCGGAGCCAGTTCCAGAGACCGGGTGGAGGTGGATAACACCTTTTATATTATGAAACAGAACTCTGTGGGTCTTTAAGGTGGATGCATTTGATATAACTTAGTTTGACTGGGAATTTTTTTCCCTCAGTTGCTGGTTGTGTTGTGTCCAGATGTGGATGTGGTTCATGTACACACATCTGGATGAAAATCTCAACATTTCAATTAAAAACATTTTGATAAAAGAAAAAAAAAGCCTCTAAAATTTCAGTTATACTGTACTTTCCCATACATTACTATTTAATGCTGCCTTCAGGTGCTATGGGAATTACGGTAAATACTACTTCTGAACTCAAAACTTGCACATGAACACCCCCCTCACGTCATATTTTCCACTGGAGAACTGGGAAAATTTTGATTGACAAGATGAAAACATGGTGGAGGACAACGAGGGATTCATTCAATGATAAACAATGCTTTTATTAACGTTCTCCTGCTGTTAGCTGACGATTTTGCACATTTCTAGCATAGACAATTTGCACAAAAAAAAAATTATAGAAAAAATAAATAAATAAAAATGCTGTAGCAGATGAATTAACACGTCCAGAACTATAGTAGCAGGTGAGGATATATTGTGTGTCAGCCATTTTTCATTTCGCTACAACAACAAAAGCACTTAAACACACCACACTCCTGGAAAGCATCATCTTCCTGATAGCACCTGAATGCACCATTAGTCACCACATTTTTAGTCCAAACCTCTAAAATTGAGAGACTGGGTTCAGCTCGACAACACCTTTTACATTATGAAACAGAACTCTATGGATCTTTCAGGTGGATGTGTTTGATGTCACTTGGTTTGACGGATATGACTGGGAATTTTTTGGGTTTTTTTCCCCCTTTCCTTCAGCTCAGTTGCTGTTTGTGTTGTGTCCAGATGTGGATGCTGTTCATATACATGTATCTGGATGAAAATCTCATGAATCATCAATGATTAAATAAAAAAACTAAAACTAAATAACTCAGTCAGACATTCCCATAAGTTAAAATTCAAGTCCAGTGCAAAGCTAGAGAGACTTCAACGTCTAATATGAGTCAAATAAAATTGAAGAATCACTCGGTTTTACAAAAAATATCCCAAATTTTGTGCAATAATTGGTTTCATTCTCCATCTCTTGCCACCATTCTGCTCGGTCCAACTTCTGTTTTCCTACATCAGTGACTCTCCACTCTCCTATGACCCCATCACCACCCTCCTCCTCCTCCCCCTTCCCCTCCCCCCCTGCCCAGTCTCGTGCCGGCCTAGCCAGGCAATGCTAACACTTTTGTCAGGGTGATTAATAGCACACTGGATTGTCGTTAATTCACTGGCTAATGACTGGAGGGAGCAGGCGAGAAGAAGAGAGGAGCAGAGCGGAGCGAGGCTGCACAGTAATAGACTGATGTATGGGTGGAGGCTGCTTCCAGTGGCAGAGGTGAATATCATCACCCCCCCCCACACACACACACACACACACACACACACACACACACACACCCCCACCCTCCTCCACTCAACACCGAACTACACAATAACACATCATCAAACGCACATCAGCTACTGGAGCGTTTGTACGTGTGGATTCGAGTACAAGGCGTCACTCAAGTGAAGTTATGGGTAAAATTTTACATAACAATACAAATACATCTACTACTTAGCTTTTATATATTAGCTTTCCTAAGTCATTACAAAGCATCTGTTAATTGCTTATTCTGTATAGTTACATTCTAGTCCATTAACTAAGTCACTTTTTCTTCAGTTTCTCTGTTCTGATACTGTATAATAACCTTTAAATATACTTTGGGTTTTAATGAATATCTATATGATCAATAAATAAAACATAGGAAAATACCTGATTTTTCACTGAAAAATGCAAAATGCAGAGAATAATATAAAAAAAAGTCCTGAAAAATCACTTGGGAAAGCTTAAATGTAAAGAAAAATTCACTTTGAAGTCACCACACACTACTAACTACATGTTTTACTTCCATAACTTTAGTGCCGCGAGTTTTTTTTTTTCATCTTGTAAGGCTCAATACAAATACATCTACTACTTAGCTTATATATTAGCTTTCCTAAGTCGTTACAAAGCATCAATTAATTGCTTATTCTGCATAATTACATTCTACGCCATTAAGTAAGTCACTTTTTGCTTCAGTTTCTCTGTTCTGATATAATGACCTTTCAATGTACTTTGAGTTTTAGTGAACATCCACATGATCAGTAACTAAAACATAGGAAAATACATGGATTTTCACTAAAAATGCAAAATGCAGAGGATAATGTTATTTAAAAAGTCCTGAAAAATCAAATAGGAAGGGTTAAATGTGAAGAAAAATTCACTTGGAAGTCGACACAAAAATAGTTGTAGGTCTTTCCTTGATAACTTTAGTGCTGAGACTTTTTTTCCATCTTATAAGGCCCATATTGAACATAAATTATGAAGATAATTTCCATACATATATGTACTTTTATTTAACCTGGTGAAATCCTAGAATATCTTTTCCAAGAGTGACCTGGCCAATGGGAAGTGTAGACATTTAAATCACGTCACAAAAAACCAACAACTTTCATACACTGCAAAAAATAAAACACAAAATCTAGATATATACAATAAAAGACCACTATAATTAAAGTAAGAGTTCAGTTATGATTCCAGTGCAGTAATCAGGGAATGTAATGCATAATAAGATATTAATAAATCCTTTATACTGAAGAATCAAGTACAAATATGCTATTATTGTACACATGCTACTAAGAAAAAACTAGTTAATGGTGAAAAAGTGCACCTGGAAAAGTAAAAATACACAAAAATGTTGATCTTGTTGCTTGTAAAAACCTCAAACTTTGCCACTAATCTCCACAAAACAGATCATTTCACATTGGTTATATTCCAAATCCCACACACACCTTCACACACCTGTAACGAACAGGTCCATATGAGGCCGGCCAATGGAAACCCTTCCTCCCGTCTAACTCTGCGCGTGCTTTGCCCTGAGTTTCACCTCTCAGGCAGACGTGCAGCTCACGAAGCAGAAAGTGGAAAAAACTACACACTCATTCAGAAACGTCCTGAATCCAGCAGAACCGAGAGGGAATCGGTGAAATACAGGCAGAGGGAGGGCGGTGTCTCTGCAGGCATCATCACATACTTCTACTGAGTCACAAATGATGACTCAGAGTCAGCTCTGCATTTACTTCAAACAAAACTCACACATTTGTTGCCTTTAATAGTGTAATGAAGTTCCAGTGCATGTCCAATAACCTATATGTCTCATTCCAACTGTAATGTTATGTATCAGAGATGCTTTAAAGTAATTTGATTTGTAGAAGTTTCCCTGTGCTTTCGTGCTATAATGTTAGATATTTTTGTTTGATATTGCAGTAAATTAAGGCGCCTAATGCTCTCCCCCTTGTATTTCCTGTCAACGTGGTGGTATTTAACAAATAGAGGTAGAGAATTTACATAATTCACATGGATTACGTTTCAGCAATAGACCACAGTGTTAACATTTTCATACATACACAATACGGACAAAAGTATTGGGAAAGGTTGAATTCAGGTGTTTCTTTTCTAACAGGGATCAGTTTTATTTATTTATTTTTACAGTTTTATATTTGAATAAATATCATTGCATTGGTTAGTTTGGTTTATCTTTGCTTCCAAATTGCCTCAGAGATGGTTTTTACTTAATTTCTCTCAACATCAACTATGATTTTAAATGTTCTACCTCTAAATTTCTAATATTTTTCGTGCTCTGACTGTAAATAATAATTTTCTACCACAACTAACCATCTACTTTCTTCACATCTCAGTTAGGAAGAAAAGTCTCCCTTTAAACTTTAAGGAAATAGTGCTCATAAACTATATGGACATAAATATTGGGACTGTATCATGTCTACAGCTGTAAGATGTCCTGTTCATGATGATTAGAGATAAAAACATTAATATTTCCTTAAAGTTTAATGGGAGATTTTTCTTCCTTGTGTCGTTCTTGTAAAACTGACCAAAAAAAACTTAAGTTACTGCTGTGATTAGAATCAAACACTGTCTGTGAACTTTCATTACTGCAGAGAACTAACTTCGCCTCCTACAGGCCCATGACCTATCTCTCTCTCTCTCTCTCTCTCTCTATCAGGGGGGGGGGGGGGTGGGGGGTACCGCCTGCTGGGAGGTCTGAGCCGTGGACGTCAGGTGGGTCGCGGCCGTCACACAGTCCCATGTCATCAGGCTGTCAGTGCCAATGGAGCTGACATGGGAGATATGCTAATCCACTTAGCTTCAAACTCAGCCGGTACGCGGCCCCGTCTCGGCCCACGACGGCCGCGGCGCAGACACGTTAAGCCATGTAACACTGGACTTCACAGAATATGCAGATTGGATCAGATGAGGCTGAAACGATCCCTGTGGGCGTATGAAAGTGCTGCTCAAGAGGCTTTAAACCACAAGAAAACAAAAGCGTACGTGGTATTTTATTCATTACACAAGCGACTCGGAACAAAACCCTTCACTAAATATTGAATTAGTAGAGCTTTGAGGGGAGCTGGGTCCAACTGCGGTCGTTTCGTGGGATGTTTTACTGGACCGGTTCATTTGTCAGCCACTTTAAGGCACAGGTGTCAAACATGCGGCCCGTGGGCCAAACCCAGGCCAACAAAAGGTCCAATCTGGCCCGTGGGATGAATGTTTGAAATGCAAATGTTAACAATCAACGGTGTTAAAATCATTTTAGTTCAGGTTCCACATACGGAACAATATGATCTAAAGTGGGCCAGATCAGTAAAATACTATCATAATAACTTATAAGTAATGACAACTCCAAATGTTTCTCATTGTTTTAGCTTGAAAAGTAAAATTCCATTAAATGTTTTGTATATTTTTAGATCCACTGTGATCTATAAGTTATAATACACATGTGTAAAAGATAATGATAATATTGTTAAAATTACTTATTTTTCTTAAGAAATTTCAGGTTGTTCATGTTATTCACATTTTTAAGGAAACTTTGTAGATGTAAACACTTTCATAATGTAATTTTTCCAACTCTTATTATTTTACTGGTCTGGCCCACTTCAGATCATATTGGGCTTAAAGTGGCCCCTGAACTAAAATGAGTCTGACACCCCTGGTTTAATGACACATGTACTTTTGTCTTGACGTGTTATTCTGATAACGTCACGCATTAAGATAAGAAACAAGCAGCACAAATATGGTTTTGTTTTCACTTCAAGCTGAAAATGCATGAAGAGGAAGGCGTTCATCACCATTTTCAATGTTTAGGAACAAAAAAAAAACCTCAACAATTGTGCAATGAAACATGTACCAACTAATTCACAAGTATTAAGTCAGTCTTGGTGGAATATTCTTGATTATATCTGTTTTACAGCATTATATTTTTCTGTGACTTGCTCTTGAAGCCCTCCATATGTCTGGTGCTGCAGTGATAGAATATATTATGAATGTATATATGTATGTATACATTTTATTTATTTTTTTTTTTAGAAATGATCGGCTTCAGAGATTAAATGTGCTAAATCTTACATACTTTAATTAGATGAATTGAAAAACAAATGACTAAAGTGCTGGTGAGCTCAGGTTTTCAATGTATATGATAAAGTATAATTACACATATATATTGGTTTATGTCCATTTATAGAATAGATTTATGAATGTTCCAGCAGACAGACCCTGTAAAGTGAATACTGTAATATACAGACAGTGTTTTGCTGTGACACAAACATTCTCTCATTGATTCTTGGAAATTACAGCCAACCAGCCTTTTTTACTTATTTTTTAAATTTATTTGTCACTGATACTTGGTATTATTCTGGAGGTATCAGTGTAATTTTTAGTGGTAATGAGTATTTACAGATGATATGATACCTACAGGTGTTTACATTATTATTACATGCCAGATAATGTAAACTTTCAGTATTTCTATATACATATCAGTGTAAAATATACACACAGCGACAGCAGAACTAGTTTTAACATGCACGTACACACACATTCCTTCTCAAAAACACACACTCTGTACCAAAGTGATCAAAGTCGGCCTGCGAGCAGCAAGGTGTCAGAGTTCAAAACTATTGCACCACTCAGCTCAGATGATATCTCCCATCGATCGTATTTCCCGACCATGACTTCCCCTATTACGAGCGGTGGCGGTGCTATTACTAATCTGCTCACTATCCCACAGAAACAGGAAGGAAGAGAAGGAAACAGATGGGAAAGCTGGAGAATGGCGAGCGAGGGACACAATGCTTACTGCCTCCCTTCCTCCTCCACCTCCTCCTCCTCATCCCCTCTCCCTCCGTCTCCCTCCGCCACTCTCGCTCGCTCTTTCGCTGTCCGCAGGGCGAGCGAGAGCGGAGGCTCACAATCAGTCTGACAATACTGTATACAAGTGGCGGCGAACAATGGAGGCCAACCACAAAGAATTCTGGGAACGGGGGCACAACCTTCTTCTCCTTCGGCTGGCTCCTGCGTGCCGGACTCGTCGATACACATCGGCCTGCTGAGACTGACCGGTGCCAGAGAGAGAGGGAGAGAGAGAGAGGGAGAGAGAGAGGGAGAGAGAGAGAGGGGAAGAGGGCTAAAGCAGAGATGAAGCAACTGTATGAGCTGCATGAAGCTGAGTACACATTAGAGATACACTATATGAACAAAAGTATTGGGACATATTGAATTCAGGTGTTTCTTTTCAATTTTTTCCCCCTGTGCTTTTGTGCTAAATTGTAAGATATTTTTGTTTGATAGTGCAGTAAATTAAGGCGTCCGCATGCTGTATCTCCTCTATCCCTTGTATTTCCTGTCAACCTGATGGTATTTAACAATGGTAGAGAATTTCCATAATTCGCATGTATTAAGTTTCAGCAAGAGACCATTGTGTGAAAATTTTCATATATACACTACATGGCCTCACAGATGGTTTTTACTTACATTCCCTCAACATTGATTTCGTTTTTTGTTTTTTTTTTCAAATCCATAACTATGATTTTAAATGTTCCAACTCTAAATTTCTAAAATATTTTTCATGCTCTGACTGCAAATAATAACTTTCTACTTTAAACTTTAAGGACGGAAGGATGTTTTTATCTTAAATCATCATGAACAGGAGATCTTACAGCTGTAGCCATGATGTGTCCTAATATTTTTGTCCATGTAGTTTAGAAACATCAATATTTCCTAAAAGTTTAATGGAAGATTTTTCTTCTTATGCGAGATGTGGAGAAAGTAGATGTTTAGTTGTGGTAGAAAATTATTATTCAGTCAGAGCAATGAACCAATGACCAATGAAATCAATAAAATCAGCGACTCCACTTTGGTAGAGTAGAGTGAGTGGTGTCTCATCATATTTCCTCTTCATTGTAAACCATATATATCCAATTGTGCTGATTTTTATTGTTTGTGATAAATTGGAGGAGGATATGGTCCTCTATGAGTGGAGAAAAGTTTCCTCCTTCCTCCTCCTCCTTTATTTGTCACAAGTGAATCATCACCAGACTGAAAGTGGTCTTGTTTTTCTGAGCTCATGAAAAGTAAACTGGTTGAACATATGTGGTTTAGTGATTAGTGTCGATCAAACAACCAACTGTTTATAATGTCCTTAAAATGAGCTCAAACCTAAATATCTACAGCAGTAAAATACAACACGTTAACTCTTTAAAACCTGACGTGTCACCGCTGACACACCCTGAGCATATGCAGTTTGAATGGCTGTAACTCTTTCATCATTTGTGCAATTGGAAAAATTCCAATGGTTTCTGAAACCTGGCATGCTGTGCTTTATAGATGTTATTGGATCATCATGAAAATTTCACTCACACCTGTACTAGAAGCTGGAGAAGAAGCCATTTTTGCAGAATTATAACATCCACTAAATTATAAATGACTGCTAGATTTTGAAAGGTCTAAGTGCTCTGGAAAAATGGACAAAAGGACTCACTCACAGAATATTTATAGTGAAAATAAGAAAAAAAAAGTCCAGACAGACAATTTAGGCTCAGGTTTTAAAAAGTTAAACTGCTAATCACTAGTATGAATGAAAAACTTTAGATATAATAGCAAAACACTGACAGGGACTATTTTAGCTGATAACACTACATATTTTATTCAAGTAATCTTCTGAATTTATTGACTCTTTTCTTAAGTAAAAGCATCTTCCACCACTGATAATGAAGCCACTTCCTGTTTCTTACAATTAAAAATACACTCACACAATTACACATGCACACACACACAGGTTCAGTGTCACTTCTTGCCATAATTAGGCCACTTAATTAACTTAATTAACACCCAAAGAACCACGAGGACCGACCTGGGAATAAATATGAACAATATGGAGAGTGTGTCAGCGTCAGGTCAGCTGAAGCGCAACAATGAGAGCAGAAGCGTCTCTTATTGGAAAACACCGAAAAGGAAACAGGAGAGTGAATGATACAGAGAGAGAGAGAGAAGCAATTTTGTCCCTCTCCTCTTTAAGTGTGCAGGGGGGGGTGAACGTGGTCCATTTGGAAATAATTGGCTGGTAATTAGGCGGGGGTCGACAGGTCGATTTGGGAACAAATGGCTGTCTTTAGCTCAGGTGGCCCTCCACACGAGATAATGGGACCTTTACTTCCCACTCCACCTCCACCCCTCCCTCCTCAGTCCCCCCCTCCCCCTCCTCCTTTCTGACATCCATATCTGATAGTGTACATGCATCTAAAATTAAAAAAACACACCAAAACCCATGGTCGCGCTCTAAAGACAGTGCCCTAAAAAGCATATTATGACATTGTTTTTGGCTAAGCGAGCGGCTCCACATCCTCCACCGATGCACTGCTTTTCTAACGCATGCCGTGTTCACTTTCATGGCTTTAGGGCAGAAAAGTGGGAGGATCACTAAACTGATCACTTCCTCTGTTTACTTACACACTCACTTACTAATCATTTGCAAACACACAACAACATCACAGGGTGTTATAAGATGCACCATAATATAAAAAATTTCAGATATGTGTATGATATTAAACAAGACTCAGTGAAGAATTATTGTTCATTTCGACGTCTGTGATCGAACGCACTGGAAAAAAAAGAGCATCATATCTGGACAATTTACAATTTTGATCAACTCATGTCACTTGCTACCGTTCTACTTTTAGTTTTAACAGTTAACTGAAATTTTCTTTAGTCTTAGTTTTCCTCTTCAGCTGCTGTGGAAGCCTCTTCTTGACCCTGACTTTATTTTATATATTGTGCAAAAAACAAGAACTTACCCAGTAATATGATATTATCTGACCCTGACCTTTGATGCTAGATCTGCCAACAGGTCAAATGTACCCCCATATTAATGCATTGTGTTGTGTAATGTATTGTTCATGTGCAAACACATTTTATTTCCAAAACTCTGGCAGTTCAAGTTTCTGAGGACAACATCCAATACAGACTTAGTACCTAGCAGAGGAATTTAAAATGCATTTTGGTATTTTATTTAGTATAAAATATTAGTATTTAAGCAACATAACTAAATGAAACAGACCATAGCTCCAGATAGAGTTTCCAAATCTTGTTACCACCTCCCACCAATAGATGGTGGGCAAGTGCTCCTTCAGTCCTAACACTATTTCAGGACATGTTTCTGTTCAAAGTGAAGAAGAAAATCCAGTTTAAAGGTGTGGTCCTGAGCTGTTTTAGTCAGTTAAGTTTATTTAGTTTTAGTTTGGATAGATAAGGACAGATTTGGCTACTCTGCTGTTTGGATGAACAGCTACTAAAACTTACTGCATTTTACTTTCTACTAATGTTTAAGTTAATTTATTGTAAGGATAAGATGAGAAAAAAAAACAAAAACACAAAGAAAACTTCCATGTAAATATGTTCAAAGTTCAATTTTACTAAAAGTTACACAATCCAATATGGCCGCCGCCCTGTGACATCACAATATGCAAATTAGATGAGTACATTTACTCCCATCATAAACTTCAGGTCAGATTTTTCTCATTTACAGTATGACTTTATCCATAACTACTTCCAAGGTACAGCGTTTTGAAATCTTGATATCAAAATTGAATATTTTTTGAAACAACTCTGGCTCCTAAAGGGTTAAAGACCTGAAATGTTTCAATGTGATCAGAGGGGGGAGGGTTTAAAGATTGGACCAAAAAGTTTTATTTACAGACACGCACTGAAACCAAACCCGACATCACAGAACCGATCCAGCGCCTAAACGGCCCATGTGTGCGTCTGCCAATAGGATAGACCCTGGACTCCAGCCTCGCTCTGCGTCGCGCTCTGTCCTCCCATTCAGCTTCGCAGGGTCTTGTTTGGCTTCCTGCTGTTTGTGTCCAGACAAGGCCTTGATTTGAATACTGATTCCCCATTGATAGGCCTGCACTTCCGATCTAATTAACTTGTTTTGTCTTTGGCTAAATGGAAACGTCCGAGGGGAGGGTGAGGGAGAAAGAAAAGAGGAGCGCCCGCTGAACAATGCTGCCGATCTTTGCAGGAGACGCGCCGTAAATAACAACAAGTAAATACAAACAGGATGGAGGTTAAGGAAGGACATGTCCACACAAAAGATGTCATGTGTCCACATCAAAAGCAGCACTGTGGAAGCGTCTATCATAAGAAACAAATGGGAGACGGTAAGATTTTAAAACTTGGAGCAATAAAAACAAACTACCGTCTGCAAAGTTCTGCAAAAAACTAGTGAATAAAGTCTCAGTCCTAAATTGCAACTGTGCGACATAAAAGTTGAAAGAGAATTTTATTTTACAGCCAGATTTAATGCAGATGATTTTAGGTCCAAGACAGTCACATCTCAGAGTACTTTGATTTGATGTATGTCCACTGCGCACCACTGCAAAAGATTAGCTTCAATGTTATGACTTTAATGTATTTGTCCGGATCTACTTATGCTTTTTAATAGCAAATGTCTGTATTGATTGTACTAGCATTAAATCCTGAAGAGGAGTATATTGTCCTCTGATCCCCTGTTGTGTTTGTAGACTATATGGACAAAAGTATGTGGACATGTTGAATTCAGGTGTTTCTTTTCTAACGGGATCTGGGATACAATAATGACAAATGTCAGAATATAGTTTTATATTGGGATAAATATCATTGCATTGGTTAGTTTGGGTTAAATTGT
>JAPQRQ010000026.1:4132768-4144536 GCA_037367365.1 Apogon talboti | reverse complement strand
ATAGGTACCTATATCCATCAATGTATTGATATCCATCCATCCATCTATCTATCAATACATATAATGAGGTTGGATGTGCATTGACAGACAAAGACAAAGAAAGGGGACTTTTTCCATTGTTTCATCCTCTTCTGTAACTCTTCCTCCACCACTCCTCTTCCGGGGGACGGATTCCTGTGGTCTTTGCTCTGATGAGTATATGAGTATATGAGTATATGAGTGCATACGTGCGTCTGTGTGCATGTGTCTATACATGTGTATGTAAGCTGCGTGGATCCCATCATTAGTCTTACTCTGCTGTCCTCCCCTGTTTGTTTAAGCTGAGCTCCGTGTTTGTTCGGAGCTGCGTGTCCTCCAAAGAGACGGCTACGACGCAACCACTTCAAAACCTAACCTGTTCCCTTCACACACCTACACACGCCTGCACCTAAACACCAGTGGGTCGCACAAAAACACGCCGCGGCTTGTTCATCGGCGACTCTGACGTTGCAGAGAACCCATTTGATTGATAAACAACTCGGGTTTCTCTCAAAGATGATTTCTGCAGGATTTTGTCGCAGGTGAAGTCGAAAAAGACAAGTAAATAAACCAGTGTCGGCGTTTACATGGATCACTGAGATTTCTGGTCATCTTTATCCCCATATACCTGATAAATAAATCTCAGTTACTCATGACTATGTGCTGTTTATAAAGATGCCTGTGGTGCTTGGGACAAAAACCAGCAAACTCATCTAATATTCCTGCAACTGTTGAATTCATTTGACTGCAGCTACTGAACATGAGGTAACTTTGGCTTACACAGGGCTTAATGCTATTAAATGCCAACACTGTGCTGCAGATTTGGCTTATCCACCTTATTGCTAGCAATGGAGACGAGAGTGACAAGAATTCTATTCACTATAGACTTTAACAGGTCAGCGTTTCAATGCGTTTTCCCATCTAACCTGCTAAGTGTACTTAATTCTTTCAGAACAGAGACAAATCTCCATTTCATCACTCAAGAGGTGAGATGCTGTTGTTGCAACTGTTATTTGTGTCTTTGTTACATGACTTGGCTGATTAAAATGGAATAAAATGTATACATGCAGCAGTATCCTATGTTTAAGTTGTTGTTTCTAGCTCCAGTTAGCATAATTATGTTTCTCGAAAACCAGAATAAAGACTACTATACTTTAAAACCCAATAATAATCAGATAATTCAAGTAAATGTACATTATCGATAATGATATATATCAGTTAATTAGCTCTTTACTGGATTATTGTGTCGCATCGTGGCACTGAAATAATAAAACAAAAATGCAGTACTCAGCCACCATTAATACTGATACTGTAGTCTTGTGTCTTTGACGTTTTATCCAGTGTTATATGTGTGTAATATGATGATATGACAGTCAGACCCCATGAATAGTACACACTGTGCAGATTTATCTTATTTGTAAATGACTGAATTCATAAAAATATACACAAGTGAAAGTATTTAACAAAGGCCTGACCATTTCTAGACATATTAATGTAAAAAATATGACAAAATCCCAAAACAATGTGAAACAATTAGAGTAAAAGCTGAGAAATAATAATAGTAAAGATGGAAGTCTTTTGCACAGCACTTTATAAATAGCACATTTAGCATTTGTCCTTAACTGTATGGTGTTTTATACTGTATGTGCATTACGCTACGTGTTTGTTATTTAAGACTCCTATCACTTCCCTCATCCCATAACAGTTGTGATAAGCTTAACAGCATTTCACCACAAGACAAGTTCTTAAATTAGAGCGTTAAGTAGGCCAAACTTTGAACTACTGCCATTTATTTATCCATTCAGCCATTGATTTATCTATTCATGATCTACATCTATTATTAAAAATCCGAAGGTTAGATGAGAACAAAGCCAGCTCGGGTCAATGTGGATGATCTGATGAATAGCCACAGAGGAAGACATGACAGTCTCACCTTTGAACTATGAATGATGAAGACTAATGAAGATTACCTGTGTTTATT
This sequence comes from Apogon talboti, assembly GCA_037367365.1. Lineage (NCBI taxonomy): Eukaryota > Metazoa > Chordata > Actinopteri > Kurtiformes > Apogonidae > Apogon > Apogon talboti. The sequence goes on along the minus strand of JAPQRQ010000026.1, from coordinate 4,142,537 downwards.
TAGTAGGTGGAGGCTTGCATTTCTCTAATAGTGACAGGATGGTGCAATGCCCTTTTCAACTTAGCCAGGTGTCTGAGTGTTTTGTTGCTTATTCTAGGAAAGGTGTACTCAAAAACAGAGAGGGATTTCAATGCAAAAGTGAAAACAACAAAGTCTAAAGATGTGTAAGGGTTTTCTGATTGATGGCAGACACTCAGTCAACCCACTGCAACGCAAATGCATCACCGTTTAATTCGTGCATTCATTAGGAATTGCGTTTTCTTTTATGCATGTCCAGAATAGACTTATAAAACCAGAACAACCACCAGTTTGTTGCTCAACTAGGGTGCAATCTGTCTACAGCTGCACCACAAAGAAACACCATACACTAATAATGGAAAGCAAGTGATGTTTTGGACCCAGAAGTGACCATATTTGGAGAAAGGGGATGGAGCTACAGGAGCCTGATGGATTAGACTTGAGTCAATGGTAAATACCATCTTACTGCCTTGATAAAACAGTACATTTTATCAAGCATTGCATAACAAAGTCATTTTACAGACTTGTTAGTGTGATCTATTTGACACAACTGCATTGGAGCTGTCTGTTGAGGGAAAAAAAATCAGTTTTATTAAATGAAGCGACTCCCAAAGTCCAGCTGTCACAAACATGAAAGTCTTATTCACCCTAAGATTATAGTAATGGAAGAAAAATTAAAGGTGGATTATTTGGACAATGGGACAATGGGGGGGGGGCTACGAGAGTCTAATGGTCCAAGTATTGGCTAACAAAGTAATTTTACAGCCAATTTTTCAACTGCAGTGAAGCTGTCTGTTGGGAAAAAAATGTTTTATTAAATAAATCAACATTCCGAAAGTCTGAAAGAACTGTCATATGGGCCTGTCAATCAAGGCCCAATAAAGTAGACATCAAATTCTTATTTACTCAAACAATAATGGAGAAAAAAAATGCACCACACGATCACTTATTACATGTTCCAAAAAAACACAAATGACACCGGAAATAGTCCTGGAAAACCTTATTGATTTAGGATATCCATTGCAATCAGTGCATTCATTGGGAACTGCATTTTTTTAAAGAATAGAACACTTATTCAACCAGAGTTCCCCGTGGTTTGTCGCTTAAATGTGCAGAAATCCATCCACGGCTTGAATGCACCAAAAGTCCAACTGTGACAGTGGACATCAAACTCTTTATTTGCCCATGTGTGTTTGTCGGTCGTCTTGAAATGCTCTTAGTCTGCTGACCACTGGCTTACCCAGGCGCACACATCGACTCAAACACAACACTAACATGGCTCCAAATCTCCACACAATGGTACAGCCAAACATTGGTTCCACGCCGAATAAATAGCCGCTGCTTCAGTTCATAAACTCTGGGTTCAGAGGTCGAGCTATGTCAAGTAGGGTGCTGAATGAGACACCATGGGATAAAAGCAGGACAGAGAAAGGGATTTAGATGAGGAGGTGGGTGGGGGCGCTTATAGAATACCCCCGACATCTCCTTTTCTCCGGTCCACCCGTCGAGTCTCAAATGCCACTCTACCGTTGGCCCCATTGTGTGTCCGTCTCAAAGAGCTTGTCTTCAATTAGCCTGATAAGAGGCGAGGGGACGAGGGTGGGGCAAAATTGGGAGGTTACCTGGGCAGCCACTAATCGCTTTGATGCCATTGGGCCCTTGGAGGTTTTTGTCTTTTTTGCCCCCTGTGTGGATACTAAATTTGAGAGTGCAATTTATCTAGTGGCCGGGGCAAAAGACAGTTTCTGGAGGCAGCCGGCTTCACTTTTGTCGTTTTAATCACATCAGTTGGACGTCGTAAGAGAGACAACAGGCAAACAGATGCCCGGAGGATCAGACGGTGACGCTGGTCAATAAAATATGAAAAAAAAAAAAAAAAGAGGATGGATTGGCAAGTCTCGTACCTCATTAAATCTATTCTGCGTATGTTGCACCTCGCTCAGATGTTAATGGTGATTCCTCCATCATCTGTCATCATGGCTTCCAGCAAAGCTTACAGACGCAGGGGCCTCTTTCTCCTCCTCCTTCTCCACCCCTTGTCCTTTCCCCCCTTCTATTCTCTCCTTTTACAATCCGTTTGCTGAATGAAAGTTAATTTTCTAGCATGTGGTTTATCATGCCAGGGCGAACAGCCTTTCATTGAGCTACCTTTGTTCAATAGAGTTGGTAGACTGGTAGGTAGGGTATAATCAGAGCTAAGAGAGGTAGGGGACGTGGAGCAAAAAGAGAGAAGATAAAGGAGGAAAAAGTGTAAAAGCAAAAGTTATTACCAGCGGTGTCTGCTGATTGCATTCGGCAGGGGACGGGGAATGAGCAGCCAATGAACCATCTAAACTCTGTGCTGTGAGATCCTACTGAGGCAGGACGGAAAGAGGTGGAAGACAGAGACGAGGCACTGAAAGACGGTTTAGGTGGAGAAGGAACCTAGTATCATACAATACACAGCAAATAAAATGGATATAAGACAGACGTTGGCAACTAAGGTGTCACTATTTGATCATTTGACATTTCATTTCTTCCATATCATGTGGGAAGGACTCCTAAACAGTATCTTTTAGAACATCTGAGTTCAACATTTTATTCATAATTACTTTTTGCCTCATATAATTAGAAAGCAACGAAAAGTCTTGTCTGCGATTCAGATCTATATTCTATTCTGTCTTTATTCTAATGTTAGTACGGTAAAATAATAATAGAAAATAAAACACAATAAAATTATAATAATAAGAAGAAGAAGAATTACAACAACAACAATGAAAAGGAGAACAGGAGGAAGAAGAAGAAATAAAAGAACAATTTGTAAATGAAGAAGCCTGGCATCATGGAAATGTCTTCTTTGCTATTGCTGATGAAAATCTGTCACGTGACTCCAGAAATCTACTGTATGTCATTTGATTTTAATGAAATAGCTTCAAGTGACATTAAATGTTAATGTTAGTCAAGAGAATTTGACACTATTGACAGGAGACTGAATGAAGCAGGCAGTTACACTGGAATAGTAGATTTTCTTCATTTAAACATTGCTGGAAACATTAGGTATAACTTAAGTGCACATGCCAACACTATATCTATATAAACTATATATATCACATAAACTGAGTCATTTTAATACATTTTAATGTGGAAAAGCTATCCATTGTAGCTTTAAGTCTTTATTATTATAGGCGGTTTATGTTCAAAATTCATGTAATTATTAGGATCTAAATTTGTTAATGAATATTCACTTTGAAATTTAAGTTTTATATATTCCAGCGCCCTTTGTTTGGTGGCAGAATAGATTTCCCTTTGCTCCTCTGGTGTTTTTCCCTGCCTCCGGTTTTCACCTGTTGATGAAATAAGCTGTTGTGACAATCCAGCAGCACTGTCTGCCAGTATCTTGTCAATGTGTTATCAGTGTGAGGCCCGATTTGGCAAGGCCACGGCCGTCACAGCTGTAACCTCTCACACACCCTCCGACACAGACCCACAAGAAATCCTGAACACGAGTCCCTGACCTACAACACATGGCGCCGCTCGACCAGTGCAACACAAACGCATCACAGTTTAATTAGTGCAGTCATTAGGAACTGCATTTTCTTTTTTACATGTCCAGAATAGACTTCTAAAACAAGAATTCCCAGCAGTTTGTCACTCAACTGTGCAGCAATCTGTCTACAGCTACACCACAAAGAAAACTGCCATACACTAATAATGGGAAGCAACTGAGTTTTTGGAGCCAGAAGTGACCATATTTGGAGAAAGGGGGCGAAGCTAATAGAGTCTGATGGATTAGAGTTGAGCCAATGCTAAATTCTATCTTGCTGATTTGATAAAACAGTAAATTTGATCAAGCTTTGCACAACAAAGTCATTTTACAGACTTGTTGGGGTAATCTATTTGACACCACTGCAGTGGAGCTGTCTGGAGAAAAAAAAAAAAAAGTTTTATTCAATGAAGTCACTCCAAAAGTCCAACTGTCACAGTGAGTATCAAAGTCTTATTCACCTTGATATAGTAATGGAAGAAAACATTTAAAGGTCGCCCACAAGATCATGTATTAGATGTTCCAAAATGCAACTCACTTTTTAGAGCCAGAAGTGACCTTATTTGGACAACAGGGGCGGAGCTATAAGAGCCTGCTGGACTAGACTTTGGATAACAAAGTAATTTTACAGCCAATTTTCCACTTGGAGTGGAGCTGTCGGTTTTGAAAAATGTGTTTTATTAAATAAACCAACACTCCAAAAGTCCAACTGTGATATAGCCCTGTCAATCAAGGCCCGACATAGTGGTCATCAAACTCTTATTCCAGAGATCAGAATAATGGAGAAAAAAGTACAAATGGACCACAAGATCACTTATTAGAGGTGCTAAATAAAACAAATGAGACTGGAAGTAGTCCTGGAAAACCTTATTGATTTAGGATATCCATTGTAATTAGTGCATTCATTTGGAATTGCATATTTTTTAAAGGAACAGAACACTTATAAAACTGGAACTCCCAGTGGTTTGTCGCTCAAAAGTGTAGAAATCCATCCACAGCTCCACCACAAAGAAAGCTGCCCCACACTAATAACGGAAAGCAATTAGCTTAGCTGTTTGCTAATACAGGTACGGAATGTGCTAAGCCAGGGGGTGTGAGGAGAGTGTGTGTCTGTGTGAGTTGTGTGTGTGTGTTATATGGCAGAGCAGGGATCTACAGGCATTATGTGCGTCCTGCCTAATCACTGTCATATGGAAGGGATTGGAGTGACCACTGCCACGCAATGGGCCACACCACAACACATCTGTCACCAACTAGGTCGCCTGTGTGTATTTGTGTGTATATATGTGTGTGTGTGTGTGTCTGTGTTTGTGTTTCAGCGATTGGCATTACATTTCAGGTATGTAGTGGATTGACAGTGAGTAAACAGGTAAAGGATCAGTGTTTTGTTCAAGGACACCGACTGGCCATTGGGCTATTGATAGGCATGAATATAATACATATCATCTTCCAGTTATCTCACTATCACTGTAACCTAGGTGTACAAACAAGTCTCTGTGTGTATATATGTGGTGAGCAGCGCTAAATCCTGCCTATTTTTACAACGCCGGCAGAAATTGGACACAGTTAAATGACACTGACGATGGACACAGAAAGCATCCACGTCCAACAATACAGCGCAATACAATGATGTTGCCGTGTAGTGTATTATCTAGCATTATTGCGTATTTGAATTTTGATACTTTGGCGATGCTGCTTCCTGAAACTTTCTGAATCTGCACGGTCATGTCAATCATGAGGCGGCTTTTTCATACTAATCTTGAGTCTGTGTTTGGAGCCGTCGAGGTCCGAAACTCCTGCGAGGCAACGGGTCGAATGTGTTAGCATGACAGAGCCAGGAGCCCATCTGTAAGCTCTTAACATGATGGATCCAGTCCTCCAACCGCACAGCGAGCCGCTCGAGAGGGACAGAGATACAGAGAGGGACGGAGAGAAGATTGAGGTCATGAGAAAAAAGACAGATGACAGAGGACAACCCAGCCCAGGGAGGAGAGGTTAGCAAATCTGAGGCCTGTATATTTTCATAATGCCCTTCCCTTCTAAATAAAGAGCCATGTATTTAAAGATCATCTATCAATCACAAGTGAATATGTATTTGTTATACTGCAACACACCAGGGTTGTTATTATGCGGTAGATAACTAAGACTAAAACTAAAGCACTTAGTAAATACATGATTCTGTTGATAAAATAAAAATACCAGTGAATCTCAATGGACGACACAACATGGAGTGAAATGAATCAGCTTGGTTTTCCTGCTTGAGTTGCATATTGTTTTTGGTTCATAATACATGTTTTTAAGGGAATTGCTCAATATGTGACTTTCAATAAACATCGGTTTTGTAAATCACATGTCACCCCATTCTCACATCGTACTTTCTTCATCTTCTGTAAATCAAGGATTTCCTCATAACCCTCACATAAAAACTAAATGAAAACTAGTCAAAATAGAACAACAACTGTTCACACGCTCATAAAACTGGAAGACAAAAATAAAGTAAAAACGACAGGACAACATTCTGGCATTGTTAAGTGTAAACTCCTGCAAAACAAGCAGTGATGACTCATATTGGTAACTGACGCATGGGTCTGATCATCCATCCTAGTATTTTATTGATGTTCCTGCTCATTTGCAACTATATTAATATTATATAATAATTAATGAATTAGTGAATTAATATAAGGTAAAAATCCAGTTTTTCATTATTACTATTTCCTACATTGATTATTCCCTTGATAACCCTTAATGGCGACAAGAACTGTGATGTCACTCATTACAGCCATTAGTTCTATGTTGACTGTTTGGAGCCAGAGGTGACCATATTTAGACAAAGGGGGTGGAGCTACAGACATCTGAGGGATGATAGGTGAGTTAATGTTAAATACTAGCTATCAGACTTGGTGAAACAGCAAACTTCATCAAGTATTACACAACAAATCATTTTACAGTCTTGTTAGTGCAAACTGTTTGATTCAACTGCAGTGGAACTGTCAGGAAAGTTTTATTAATTGAATTGATACTTCAAAAGCCATACAGGCCTGTAAATCAAGACCCAACACAGCACACCAAAAAAATTAAAAGATGGACCACAACATAACTTTTTATAGGTTACAAATAAAGCATAAGAGACTGGAAAGAGTCCCAGAAAAAACATTATTTATATATTTTTTAAGAGAAGTCCATCATAAGGTGTGAAGGTCTTTTTAGAGCTAACCCCCAGTGGTCATCAACTGTATTACAACCTTTAGATACTTCCTCATTAGCTTCATTTTCCAGCCCAGGTCTTTGTCCATTGGTCGGTGCTGTGCAGTCATGTCCCCGTCACCTCTGACCCCACATACCCAAACATTGTTCAGGACCACATTTGTCCCCAACCACCAGCCCTAAACTCCCCGTCCCCTTGGCCAGCCCTGTTTCCTCTTCTGAAAACGAGCCATCACCCCCCTCCTGCACCCACTGCCGCCTCACCCCCAACCCCAACATCCGGCAGAACATGAGGCCCTGCACCAGCCACCGAGCAGCCCGTTCTTTATTGTGCCTTCTTCCTGCTGTACTTCTGTTCTGACCCCCTGTTGTGGTCCTCCCTCTGCCATCCACCCCCCACCCGCCTCTTCATCCTCGCCCCCTCCCTCCACCGATCCCTGTTTCGTGCTAATTAATTTAATCCTGTAAGCAGGTGTAAGCCCAGTCATTAAGTGGCGCCAAGTCACAGAAAATGGGGGGGTTGAAGGGAAGGGGATGTATTGTGAAAGCACGGAGAGAGTGGGCATAAACAATAAATGTGGAAATTGGTAGCAAAGTGGTAAAATCCTGTTTTTTATACAAGGGGGCAAAGGGAGAACGGTAGAGAAGGTAAAGGAATGAAAAAGAGGAGAAAAAAGTTTTCACTTTCTCTAAGGAGAGTGGGCGAATGAAGGGGCATTCAGTGAATGTTATATCGATATCTTTCTCTCACCATCTATTTCTCTCGCTTTCTCTCTTCAATCTCTTTGTGCCTCTTCCCGGAGATAGCCCAAATGGGCGTAGAGTGAAAGAGAAGGGAAGAAAGGGGTGAAAAATGGGGACGCAGGGCTTGTTTTTCTCCCCGGGCCAAACAGAGCAGGACTATGGGCCCGAGTCTGCACAAGTTCTTTTTATTTGCCAACCATCCTTTCTCTATCTATCTCTTTTCGTGGGACCAGGGGGGGTCTGTATTGAATCTATTTGGAGGGGGGGTGAAGCGGTGGGTCTTAGCAACTGGTGATGCCCCCTGGACAGGAGCGAGGGATGCGATGCTGAAGCATTCGAGAGGAAATGAGGGAAAGGGAAGGAGGGGGTGAATTTGTTAGGTGTCATCCAGGCTGCACCGAGAGCTCCCAACTGGCTTCTTCCGCTGTGGCTCTTCTGTTCGTCCTCCAATGGGACGGCGGTTTACCATGCCGGAGAGGGCACACTGAACGGGCCGCTATTCTTCTCCCCTGGCCTCAATCCGCTGGCAGCAGTCAATCAATCCTGCTCTCTGGTCCCCTCTCCTTCTGTCGGCCTCCATCGCCACCTCAATCTGCCTCCCAGCGCACATCCTCTGGCAAAATAGAGGTCGCAATTCAGCCGCTCACTTTCTCTCACTCTCTCTTTTTGCCCTCTAATTCCTTTTTAACTCAGTGAGCGGGTGTCAGGGATACAACTCGATGCATTCCTGCCTGGCTTGTAGCGCAACAAGCTATTGAACAGGAGATAAGCCTCTCTTTTAGGAGAGGTTGAGGAGAATTGAATTCAGGCCCTGAGTGACGGGAGGAGGAAGATTTATCCCCGTCGGCGGACAATGCCGCCTTTTCGGGGACTTTAATCTCCCCGGCACAATGGGCCTGGTTTTCCTCCTACCACCAACTCCACCACTGCCACCCCCCTCCGCCCCCCCATGCTTTTCCCACGATGGTCGCTGATTAGCACCACGGGTCGATTGGACATAAGCCATTATCTCTATCTTGTTGGGCTCTTTTTTTCTCTCCAACGAGACTCATCTGTGTTTGTGTCGAGAGAGGAATAAGGGAGCTTGGAGGAAAAGGGGATGAAAAGACAGTGAGAGGGTAAAGGTTTTGTAGGGTGATGAAGAGAAATGAGTTAGAGGAGACAGGCAGAGGCCGAAAGAGAGAGTGAAAAGAGGCCAGGAGTGGTGAAAAAGGTGGCGTGAGTGCCAAGTTCATTGAGTGTGCCTGGGACGGAGGGTGATCCCACTCAGCTGGGGAGACACACATGAACACCCACTATCATAATGAGTCCAGCATCTAAAGGAAAACACAAAGGGTCGGAATAGACAATTAGATGTTCAGGATGAGCAGGATTTGGACTGAATTGACTACAGTATAAAGACATCACGTTCAGTCTCCATATGTCCAACACAGATCACCCTACTGCAGTGGTGAATCTAGAAAATCTTACATGAGGACAACAAATAGGAACCCCATCTGCTATATAAAGGCTAACTATTGTCTTGTAAGGGAATTTGGTCTCTGTATTTTACCCATCCTAATACACACAGAACTGATTAGCAATTATCATTAGCAGCTAGCTGGGACAAATTCCAATTCCTTCATTAGTACCATGGTAAAGTGTACCAGCAGGAGAATTAACCTAATTAATAATTATGTATGTGCCTGTTTTCAAGGCCAGACATGAAAGGGTCCCTGCCTTAACCATACAAGACAATCAAGTCTATTCTGCTCTACTTTATTTTATTGTCATGTAAAAGTCGAAACCTCAGCATCTTTCTATGCAACATGGGCTTCAATTACAAGAATGTCATGTGCTGCATTTTCTTTGTCAGTTTCTATTTTGTTCACATTAAAATAGTTGCAATGACACTGAAAACTTTTGTAGGCCTACTTTTTTTTCTTCTTAAAACCAAAACGGATCAGGCATCTAAAAAATAATGTTAAAAAATCTGAGTAAAAACTAGAATTATTCTGGTGTAACACATTAACCAATGAAGACCTAGTGCTATATTTAACCTTTCTTAAGTGATTTATCACCATTGATTGTAATATTACCCTTTTTAGTTTGTGTAGTTCAGTGTAAATCATGCATTTTCCTACATTTAATTCACTGGACATGTGGATGTTTATGAAACCTCAGATTAAAGTTGAGGGTTGTTGTATCAGAAACAGAAAACTTTAGAAAAAGTGACTTTTTCAGCAAAATCTATCATTAACTGAACATAAACCCAGTGTGTCCATCCACTGTCATTGATCC
>JAPQRQ010000026.1:4118910-4130221 GCA_037367365.1 Apogon talboti | reverse complement strand
AAGATGAATAACTGTATTTTACACCAATTATTTACATGTATTGATAGCATTAGTGGATCAACAGGTATTAAACAGTTTCGATCAGTAGATGCTTTTGGTCACTTGTGGATGTTTAGGGGTTAAAATCTGAATCTGTATGTAAGAAAACAAACCGAATGTTATAGAGTGGTGCAGGCAGCATGGGTGTGTTATAAGTATTATGTAAGAAAAATTAAATGTTATAAAGTCACATCTCACTCCCCTGACACTAGTGTGAGTCAGCGTGTCGAGTGTTTACCCCACAGTGAGAAGTTACAGCCTCATTCACTTTCTTCTGTGCATGCGTTTACAGCGGTGCACGAATACGCACGCACGCTTCCTCGAAAAAATACAGCCCACACTCACATTACATTAAATCTCAGAATTATGGGTTACCAATTTCTAGTCAATGTACTGTGCGCCCTTTTTTCTGCTAAGCTGGATGTCTTGAGTAGAGTGTGTTTCCACATCCAAACCACACCACGGGACGCTCCTAACCCAGCGGGACGATCTGAAAAAATAAATACTGCCATAATTACAGAAGAGAGAGACATGGACCATGTCTGACATGACAAACCCCAGATGGATATCGCAGCCCGAGCCGCCATGCGTTGGTGTGTGCGTGCATGTGCATGTGTGCGGTGGGTATGTTTGTGTATATGTTTGTACCCCCTTTTGTGCGAGTGTGTGTGTGTTTGAGTGGAAACATGACCTGTTGTCCTGGCTGTGCGGTGCGTGTTCTGTGGCGAGGGGCCATGATGGAGAAAACGAGATGTGGAGAGACAATGTATAGGTAACGGGCAGACGACGGGAAAAAGAGGAGACGGGGATAGAGTGACCGAAAACAGACAACGAGGGAAGATGAGACGCGGGAGGAGAGAGAGCGCACAGCCAATCTCTGGATGTGATTTGGGGAAGCTTAGGGTAAATATTTATTCCCCATCACAGGGCCTGTCAGTGGTAACGTGATGGATTCACCGCCTCATGTCTTCCAACGCACACTGCTGCTATTCAGAGACTCCCCGCTCGTGTTTATGGCGGCGGGCGGAACCGGCTACACAATGCCGCGGCAAAATGAGATACTTACACTGTGGGCGTGCGATGTACACAATCACAGCCGCACACATTCACACGCACACACAAATACACGTGTCTCGTAAACGCGTTCCTTTGTTGGAGGGAAGATTACCAGCTCAGCTTATCCCCGAGTCATTTTTTTTCCACTTTCTGTGACAATTTGTGTCCATTAATACCTGTCTTTGTGGCTACACAAGTCTCCCAACTCCTGATCTGTCTGCATCTCCGACCGCCTCATACACACTCACCAACACCCACAGACGTATAATTTCCACTGGTGTGATGTCTCTATCTCTGCCACAGTAGGAAACATGAGGGAATGTGTTAAAGAAGAGAGGCCATGGAGATGACACAGGAAAATGACATTATCACATCTATAAAAAACTGGCCTGAAATTTATAGAACAATCCAGTCGTTAGATTAGATTCTTACAAATGTGCGTTCAAGCAAACCTCGGATACATAAAACCTAGAAATAGATTGTTACGGAGCAGAGCTGCTACTTTTATGCCTTTTTTAGCTCACTGGCTGATAGGCTACGGAGTATAGTGAAGGTGCTGTGGCCGGTGTCCGCGTCGTTACCGATTCCTTCAAACATCGTCTCTGATGAAACTACTGGTTGGATTCTTTCATTTATTTATTTATTTATTTTTCATTTCATTTTGGATGAATTTCTGAAATATTAAAAATGTGTCTTTACTTCTAACGGTCCTTATTTCGATGGTTTATAACATGGAAATGATTACAGATATCAATATAGTTCCCGTTGATCACTGATAGAAGTCATATATGGACTTTGATTGGATTAGTTGAGTTCTCCTCCAATGAAAGTACCACACGCTTCTATTGGGAGACTGATATCCTGCATCCAGACCACAGGACTCTGACATAGAGACAGAACCTGACAACCTCACACATTCATGTTGTTATTGATTGTTGATAGAACATGCCGATGAGGTACAGGGACATTGGGCCTATTTCTTTCAATCGATAAAGGGTGTTTGGGGCCTAAAAATGCAGGAGTTTACCACCGGAGATGGGAGTTCACGCCCTGACTTCCATACGTTTTAAGGTTTAGACGACAAAAACACCCAATGATAAATAAATAAATCAATTTTGAGCCTTCTGAGTCACGTCTTTGCCGTAGTTTTAAGCTCAATGACCTAAAAAGTCTCTCCATATGTATGAACAACACTTTATCTGCAGAGCTCTAGATTGGTTCCTGCTTTCCTTCAGGTTCACTTTCGATCATTGTACAGCACTGGCTTCATGTTTCTGCATCCCATTTGTAATAGTTATATACTAGATCCCACTGTGGTAATGTCACAAATCCCTGCTGGTAGGTCCACCCCTTAAACTGCACCCAAGATCAAAGTGAGAAAACACATTTGCAAAGTGTCAAACTCTATACAGGCATCATTCTGCACAGCAGAAGCCAGCGATTACTACGAAGTAAAATTGAAAAATACTTGTTTTTGAGTGGAGGGGGACTTTAGACCAAATCCTGATGTCTTTCCATAAACTTAAAAAAGTAGTGCCAGTGTTTAAAACTACTTGTTTTGTAATAATGTGTAATAATGCTCTTTTTTCAAAGAGACACAGTCATTATAGCATCATTCTGTTCAAAATACCCAAAATGGACATAATAAAAACACTAATATGGGTCTGAAAGGTTGAGATATATAGTACTGTGCAAAAGTCCTTGTAAAATACTAATGACCACATGAGCATTTCTCAGTCTCTGTATTTAGATCCAGTCTACAATATGAAAATGTGACAAAAAACCTCTGAAAAATGCTGAACAATTAAAGTAAAAGTTGAAGATATATACATTACTGTAAAAAAGTCAAAAGTTCTAATGACCACATATGCATTTGTTAGTCTCTACATTAAGATCCAATCTGATATATGTGAAAAACACAAGTTTCAGGGTAAAAACTACTTCTATAAACCAAAGTGGTCGTATTTAATGAATTTAACTTGTCTTTCACCCTTTGGTTTCATACAATATGAGATTTATTGCATTCATTTTCTGATGTTTTATACCACGTTTCATTCAACACATGTCAGATGTTTCTAATTGTTTGTGCTGCTTCTTGTCATGGGGTCAGAGGTCAAACTAAACAGTGACTTTAACCTTTACAACACATTTAGTTTCACGTTTTTGTGTGTTTTTAAGGCTGTGCACAAGAAAAGAGAAGGAAAGGGAATGAGAAATAAATACGTATGATCATTTAAACAATGCAAAAACAATATTGTTAAAGGTGGCCTTGGACATTTGCACACTACTGTATTGCATGCACATATCTATCATGTTTTATTTGCTTGTTTCTGGTTCTCTTTGTGCAAAATGTATAATATGGAGGACCATGATCGTCCCTAATTATAAAAAAAAGAAACAAACCATGGGTACATGATTTAGTTTTTGCACATTTGGATTTGTTTTGGCAAAAATATGCATGGACCTTTTATCTAAAATGCAGTCAAATATTACAAACTGCACCTTTAAAGATCCAAATGATACTACATACATATACAACAAGGTGGTCAAAGACTTTTGCAGAGGACTGGAGAAATATCCACGGTTTTCTGAAAAACGCGATTGCCACATTTTGGTCGGGCGATTTGATTGGCTCGTCTGTGGTGCAACAACTCGCAGTTCGACAGGCCATTGTATGAGCATGAGTGTGCCCTGGACTCGTGCACACCCCCTTACTGGTCATCTCTCTGCCCTCTCGCGCTCCGCTTTTTTTTTTTTGTTTTTTGTTTTTTCTTTCCCATCTTCTGAAATAGTCTTCCTAACGAGCGTTGGCCCATCCCTGTTCCCAGCTATAAAAACAGGCCCCGGTGGCCGAAGATGCTTAGAGAATGTGGTTATTATAGCACACACACACACACACACACACACACACACACACACACACACACACACAGGGGCCCCTCTCCAGTAGTTTGGTAAATGATGCCCCAAACTTAGCTCGGAGCAGGAATGAGTCCAAGGTTTCTTCTCATCATCATCATCATCATCATTCCTCAGCAGGCCCATGACTCAGCCCGAGTCACATTATTTGTTCCAGAGAAAACACTTTTTTTTTTCTTCTGTCAGGCCTCTCTCTCTGTCTCCCCTTCTGTTTTCTCTCTCACTAACATGCGCTGTTATTCTTTCTTTTCATATCTCGCTCTGCCTTTATCTCTCTCGCTCCCGCTGTAAATTGTCTCCCGTGTCATCTCTCTTCCATCGTTCCCTCTGTCCACGTCTTTTCTTTAATAGATGCTCTTGCCCATTTTCTTTTCTTTTACTCCCACCGGCAGGCTGTTCTTTAAGGAGCAGGCCGGAGTAATTCAAACAACATGGCTCTAATTTGCTATGACATGTTTCATTTCTGACCTCACTTCAGATAACCATCTCGCTCTCTCCTTGTCTTTCTACATGTCTCTTTCTCTCTCTCTCTCTCTCTCTCTCTTTTTTTTGGTCTCACATTCGGGGATATGCTTTGGATGAGCCTGGCTTTTTCATGGAGAATTCCTCGAACTGTGCGCTCATATGCTTGCGGGTACTCAAGAAGACCAAATTGTTTGCTTTTGCTTTGTATGACATTTAAACAAATGTGTTCTTCAGGAGCCAAAAATTGCTGGAAGCTCCGTGAGCCATCCGTCAATTTCTTATCTGGATTTGAGATGTCTGTGGTGATCATACAAGAGGACTGGAGAGCATCTCTACTGATGTACTCAGTGTTGTGCAAGTTCCTTCCAAACTGTAATCCATTACAGATTACTTGTTACTGTTATTTAAAAGTAATTCCTTACCTTATAATATTATACAATATTACTTTTGTATTTGTATTTGAATTAACCCCCCCCCAATACAACAGATAGGAGAGCCAATTGGACGCATACATTTTTGCCCTGAAGTCCATGTGGACAAACAGGGGGCGGGGCCGAAGACGCCAGTAGATAAATCTGCAATCGATAAAGAATTCTAACTAGTCCTACAAACATTATCTTACTTTGTCATTGCTGATCACGGGTATCATGCTAACTAGCTTCTGTAAAGCAGGGTTAGGGTTAGTAATGAGCATACGTCCATGTGGACAATGGACTGTCTTCTGCCGTCTTCACCCATTGGCTGAACACCAACAGGAAATAGAACTGCACAGACGCATTTTTGATTCCTTAAGGTCTTGCGGTGGTTTTTTTTATTTATTTATTTTTTTTATTTGAGCAATTATGGGTGAAAAGTGTGTTGTAATGCAAACGCAAATATTGAACCTGTACTGAGTAAAATATGACTGAAAATGAATTATCAATGCCTTACACTACTGCATTACAGTAAAAAGTAATTTGTTACTGTAATGCATTACTTTTGTACCGCGCTACTCCTAACACTGGATAGACTATAAACATATTTTCATGCAAGCAGCCTCAACAATGAAATTTGACATTATTGGCAAATATGGCATGGGGACGTGGTTGAGGGGGGATGACAGGAAATGACTGAACAGTTCAATTTGGGTGCTGGGGTAAGTCGGAGTGAAAAAACTTGACAGGCACAGCACACTCTGCTGCCAACCCCGAAAGCCACAAATATGAGCGTGTTCCCTGAGAAGTCGGCCATGTGAAAACAAAAGTGCCTGGCAGTGGGCAGTGGAGAGAGTCGGAGGGAGGGAAGGAGGGAACTGTGGAAGTTTAATTTGGGTGAGAGGTCACGGTGAAGCCAAATCCAGAGGACGCTCGCCGAAGATGACACGACACTCCGCCAGGCTTTGCCAACACACACCCCCACACACCCCCACACACGCTGTTTTTTGGTCTCACCTACACACGAACCCCCCCCTCCCTCTTCTGGACCTACATCATGATTTTGTGTCACAGTTCTGAGTGTGTACGCAGCCCTAAGGCGAGGAGCCAGAGAAGGGCACGCCAGTTCATCTATAGCGTGGAAAGGTCAAAAGAGCTGCCACACATCATCATCACAACCACAGAGAGGAAATGTCTATATCAACTCCAGCCATAGCGGAAAGTAACTGAGTACATCCGACGTTTTAGCCTCTATACCACAGGTGTCCAACTTACAGCCCCTGGGCCAAAACCCACGACAAAAACGAACACAAACGACTGGTACTGAAACATATCTAGAGTTTATCATTTGCACGTAACACTGTCCAACAGTGATCGTAGGTCAGGTGGCACAGGAAGGCAATGGATCCGGAT
This sequence comes from Apogon talboti, assembly GCA_037367365.1. NCBI lineage: Eukaryota > Metazoa > Chordata > Actinopteri > Kurtiformes > Apogonidae > Apogon > Apogon talboti. Next base: position 4,123,916 of record JAPQRQ010000026.1, on the reverse strand, counting down.
TCATTTCCAACTCCATCAACACAAAAAAACAAAAAAAGAAAGGGGAAAAAAGCACTATCACTCTTCAGTACAGACATGATGCAACAGAACTGATGTGTCATTATAATACTACTAGTAATAGAAAAGAACTAATTAGTACTTTTACTTCAGTCCTTACAGATCACTTTGCTGCTAATCCTGATATACTTTTACTTTTTCACACAGGACTTAATGAGGACTTCTAGTTTTAAGTGACGGACATAAAAACAACTTCTCCTTCAACCACTGAAACAGACCATGTTTTATGACAAATTAATTGAGTGATGTTTTCCTCTTTTCAGTCAGGAAAAACAGGATAAAACCAGACAAACTGGTGATTTGCGAGATGTGAGCGGCTGGTTAAACAATACGCAGTAAAAGCGACTACACAGCGGCCCATAAATGTTGCTTTCTGGAGCTCTCTACACTGGCAAAACTTTACGACTGAGCTGTGGAAGGGAACAATTCATGAATTTACAGCCATCGCAACACACATCATAAATATGCCAGTAGTTGTGTGTGTGACGCGGCCCTCGTAGATCAGGCGGACGATGATGGCCGCCACACAAAGACTCCATCCATGACACTGATGGGGATCGCGTTCGTCTTTTACAGAGGACACATTATCGTGGGATGGAAATATCATTCAGTAGGCATCGCTGTGTGAAAACTTGGCACCGCAAAGCTCTTGTGGTTGCAACACAAGCATCTCATAACAGTAGTGGAAAAAATATTCAGATCCTTCACTTCAGCAAAAGGAGCGATATGGACCATTACGAAAAACACAAATGAACCATGATAGAAAGTAACTAAGTACCTTATGTGTTTTATGCTTCTATATCACTACATTTCAGAGTGGAAGATTAGATTAGATTAGACTAAACTAGATAGAACTTTATTTGATCCTTTGGGAAGAGCCCTCAGGGAATTGAGGTTCCAATAGCAGATATACACACAAGAAATACCACAAGAAAACAGCAAAACAATAACTCTAAAAAAGAAAACAAGTATTCAAAAAAATAAGCAATTGCACATTGTAAAGTACTAGTAGAAACAACAAGTAGCAAGGTGGTAATAATAAAGTAATAACATAACAGTAATAATAATAAATAGCTAATTATGTTGTATGTATGTGTGTGTGTGTATGTATATATATATATATATATACACTAATCACAGCATAAAAGTTATAACGAGGAGGTAACATTAGAAGAAGAAGAAAGAAAGCTAAATTTCAAGCAACAATAAAAAACAACCATTGTACACTAGAATAACGAATAAACAACCTAAACATTTCATCACAGAACTGCACAGTATATTCCACTTTTAACTCTACTACTATTTGTCTGACAACTTTATTTACTATTTAGATAAAGCTGTTGCATTACTTCAGATGTCTATAAGCTGTTATTTCTTAACCAAACAGTGATTTTTCTCTCTGAACTTGTCATTTGGTGTCTTGAATGATCCAATATCTCACCAAAAATAAAAGACTGGAGGAAAAAGTCTACAACTCAGTCCTCACTTTTATCTGGTGTCTATGTTATAAAACTGGTATGAATCTGAGATAGACTGATTAATCAGCACCGATGGGCATTTTTTGGGGTCAAATCATCAGATATATGGAGTGATGATTAATAATTCAATAGGAAGTATTTGACTACTTTGAGGGTAAATAAAGCTAAAAACACTCCCACGGACAGTAGTTGGATGCTCACCTCCACATTTACAGTTCATTTTGGAATATATAGATGCTTTATTGTCATTGCACTGATACAAATACAGTGAAACTGTTTGAAAGTCACAGACAGACTGGACAATAAGAAGTGACTTTAAGGGTCAATAATGCACAGCTCTGTTTGATGCTCACCTCCACATTTACTGACTGATTGCTTTGACTTTGATGTTTTCTGATTCATTTAGGAATTTCAAATTGTCTTAAACACATTAGGATTATCAGCAAAATTAAGACGCATTATTAAAGTAAAAGCACTGGTTTAGTTCCTGTGACTGATGCGAGTGAAATTAAACCATGGCAGAAATGTTGGAGCTGTTAACAACTCATAGACACCTAAAACATGAGCTGATACACACCCCAGTTTGTAAGACATAAGAAACCACTGATTTAATCTTTAACACTGTTTAATTTTAGAAGTCTAACATATTTTCCACTGTGTAAAGTCTTGATCTTAACAGTAACTAGTAACTTAAGCTGCCAGACGACTGTAGTGGAGGAACAAGTACAATAGTTTGCACTAAAATGCGGTGGAGTGGGAAAATAAAGCAAAATAAAATGGAAATCCTCGAACCACCTCTGTAAAAGTGACGTTCTACACATGCTCATAACTTCAAAAAAAAAAAAAAAAACTATAAATGATTTAAATCAATATGTCATGTTAAATCAAACATCCATGTCCCCGTTTATTTTTTTGCTGCAGGTCACTCTGAATAAAACTGTCAGCTAAACAGATAAAATGTACATGAAACAACATGTGACGGAGCAGCATGGGTAACTGATTTCTCATTTGACAGATTTTTCCTTGCAAAAGTGCAGTTCGGGGATTTTTCCTCAGCATGTAATCAACCCAATAAAAGTCTACAGCCGACCTCCTCCTCCTCCTCCTCGTTCTTCACTACTTTAAATGTGATTTTCAACCAGTGCTGAGCAATAGCACATATGCTCTGTATCTATCACATACCCTGTTTTCCCTGAGGAAATCCAAGACACCGCAAATGGCTAGCAACCCTAAAAACAACCCCCCCCCCAAAAAAAAAGGTCTGCACACCAGGCCAATGTAAAACTGCTGAACTGTACCAGCTAATGCCTTTGGCTGCTTCAACAGCTGCACTGCCCTGCCTCACCCCTGATGTTCACGAAGCAGCGATGTGTGTGTTTCTGCGAGGGGGGGCGAGCGTGCACACTTAGTTGTTTCTCCTTAAGTGTGTATGCGAGCAGCCATTTGCATCGCACAGCCCATAAGAAAGACTTCTTTCACAGCTCCTGTGAAGTTAGCCAGAGGCTCACCTCAAGATGTTCGCACTCCAGACCTGCCAATTGTAAACAGACTTGTCTCTGTCTCTCTGAATTTACTCTCTCTTGCACTCTCCGCCTTTGGTTTTTTTAATGGGATGCCTCAACGTTTGAGCTTAAAGAACCAGACGTTTGAGGGAAACCGAATTCACCGTTACCTTAACATGGAAAAAAAAGGATTTTATTACAATGTTTTGAGCAATCATTGTCAATTATATGCAAAAAAATGTACAAACAAACTAAAATATGCACTCAACAGCAAGAAAGACACTAATTATATGTGTAATTTTTGTCAATTTTGTACATTTTTAAGGTGAAGAATGTCACATTTTGTTGTGCATACCACATCTTTACTCTCCCACAATACGTACAATAACACCAAAAAAGTCACGTCTTAAACAACCATCAGTTTGATAGAGACCATAAGATTGGACTGTGTTTCAATGGGAAAAGATCATGGTCTAATGAGTCCAGATTGACCCTGTTCCAGAGTGATGAAGTGATTACCCATCATGCCTAGTGCCTACAGTACAAGTCTATGGGGGCAGTTTTATAATCTGGGGTTGGTTCAGTTGGTCAGGTCAAGGTTCAGCAACATTATGTGTCCATAAAATGAGGTCAACTGAACCTGAATATAATGAAAGACCAGGTCTGAACATCAATGGATTTCATTCTATGCTGACGACACTGACATATTCCAAAGATGACAATACCAGGATTCGTCAAGATCAGATTGTGAAAGAGTGGTTCGGGAGCATGAGACAACATTTAACACATGGATTGGACTTTATGCATCGGTCCGATTCTCCATCATCAATACAAGATTATGGCAAAAGATTTTTGCAGCTATAGTGGAAAAACACTATATTTATCGCATCAGTGCAAATGCATTCTGTAATCACAGCTAAATGTGACCAAACACACTACAGTCACCAGTACCAACGTGACTGCCACCCTGACTCTTTTCACCTGATTCTCGCACTTTTTCCATTATACTTGTTCAAGAACCAGGGCAAAATGAGGTTAAAATCGCTGTAAACTCAGCTATATTGAGAATGTAAAAGCACCTTCAGCAGCTCTGGGTAACATATGAACAGAGGGAGTTACAACATTTGGACAAGTAGTCTTTTTCATGAGGTGTTTCACAGTCTTATTTGGCATTTTTACTGCAAATTGTGACTTTTTGCAGCTCTTGTTTTATTCATAGCATTGATTTTATTTTTATGGACTTATTTATTATTTTTAGTGTTTTTTCTTTTATTTGGTTTTACTGTTTTTTGTTATTTAAATGAGGACTGGTAAAGCTAAATAAAGAATATTTGTTTTATTGTTTTTACAATTCTATGTGCAGCACTTTGGAAATATTCTTGCTTAAATGTGCTATATAAATAAAGTGGATTGGATTGGATTTTTGGACACACAAGGTTATCTTCTAAAACATTCAAACAAAGTGATAATTGACGGCACAATTCTCACCACTGAGAACTGCATATTTTTGGTAAAAGTATGCCTAAAATGTAGTTTTATAAATAAGTGGACAGGTATCACAACATCAACGATAAAAAAAATAACATATCAATATATTATTTTTCCCATTCATCCAAATGCACACATATACCATTAAAGTTTAATTACTAGACTTGAAATGTGCATACATGCAAATGGTTTAAGAAAGCAGTTGCACAGGATGACACACATTGTGGTCATTTGCCGCCTTAACATCCTGGTGATGTTAAGTGACGAGGTTTTTTGAAGGTATTTGTTGCCTTTTGTGTTTTTCCGAAGCCTAACATTGAACTAATGACCCCTGGACGGTCGGCTCTTCCTCTGATGGCAGAAAACCAGCAGAGTCAATTTGATTAGCCGCCACTCTTTCCTCCAATACGGCCTCAGGTAATGAGCAATGTCTGGAAGTAAGAGTATGACGGGGGGGGTTGAGATAAGGTGGGGGTGGGGT
>JAPQRQ010000026.1:4061922-4071950 GCA_037367365.1 Apogon talboti | reverse complement strand
CATGCAGAGGTGGACCTTACAGACCCTGTAGACCACATTGGACCTGAGATTGTTGACTCACCATCCTCACTGGAACTGTTGCCGTCATTGTTTTTTAATGTGTGGAAATGACCAAAAATAGTCACTTGCCCGATAAAGGGTTAAAGCCTCTGCACTGAGAGAAACAGACCAATCAGAGCCCAGAACACACCAACACATCACTACCAGAGCATTTTCTTCTGTTTTCATTTGTGAACAATAACATTGTATTCAGTGTTTGTGTGTCTGTTTAATGCATGTGGTCAAATAAATGCAAATTTCCACTCGTTCGTGTGTTCTTCCCTTAAGCTGATGATGACGAAGAGAGCTACAAAATCTGTGCTCAAGCAGGTTGTCGTCCTCCAATCTCGCTCTTTTCCGAGCGGCGCCAGCTGCCAAATCCCTGAGCATGCTTAACAATTCCATTACGGCCGTGCAGAACACCCAGACCACTCTTCTGAAGCCAAAGTATTTTAGAGCAGAAGAGTTTATTGACTTCAAATTGTTACCACTTGGGCTTTCTCCTCTCATTTCTGTATTAAAAAAAAAAAAGGGAAAAAAAACCCTGCATGTTAACGTTCCTTCGAGGTGATAGTCTGCATAGATGAGTAGTGGGAAGACGCGGTGATTGACGGCGGCTCTGCGTGAAGCGTGCAGATGTTAGCCCGCACATTAGCGCTGATTGCTCATCATTGGAAGGATTTTATTCAGCAGTGTGGTTTCTGTTAACATCCAATGGCTTGTTTTACAACAGGGCTAGTCTGTGGACCAAATGTGTCACATGGTACGATGGGAAAGATTCAGTCTTTTCTGCTTGCGCTAATAAAGTGTGACAGACGATTGGATTCGTGATCCGCCCTGTCCTCACTTGCCGTTTTCATAAGCCCGTATATGTCATACTGTGACATTTGCCATGTGGTAAAACTGGACAACTTGCCGCTCTATTTTGGTGATTTCTCCCCCCTCACCCGCCTTCACGTCACATATCCTGAAAATAATGTTTTGCTACGACCCGTGCAGTGTAACCTTTTGAAGTTGTCACTTGGAACAAGGCTACTGCAGGACGCTTATAGGCCGTCAGCTGCTGGGTCTGGAGAGTGTGGAAGACTGGGTTGATCCACACCTGTAGACCCGGGGTCACAGTGGCACCTCTCAACTTTCCCAGGCCCTCATCTCTGCTATATGCAGAGTGTGTGTGTGTGTGTGTGTGTCCTGTTACTCTACACTGGACCACAGGCTGTTATCTATGTGTAAGTAAACAGAACTAGGCGAAATCTCCAGAGTCGCATTAACAACATGCTTTACTTTGAAAAATAATCGGTACAAATACCATCAGAACGCGTGGCATGTTTTACATTTGATGTATTTTTATCCGCGTTTACGGACTGAGATCTTGTATATGTTTTGCTGTCCTTGTTTTTAGTATTTATAGCTCACCAGACAATAAGTTAAGAGCTACGGTGAAGGCGCTATGTCCGGAGTCATCTTCATCATCGTCTTCGCCATCTTCACCATCATCATCTTCGCTGTCATCATTGTCGTCTTCGTCATCATCATCTTCGCCATTGTCGTCGTCTTCCTCATCCTCGTTAGCAATTTCTTCCAACATCTTCTCCGATGAAACTACTGGTCGGGTTCATTTTAAAAAAGAATTAATGCATCTTCCTTGGGACAATGTCTACAAAGTTTGTTGGTAGTTTTCAGAAATTTTGATTTTTGCATTTTTGACAAATTTTTGAAATAAAAAAATTGCCTTTACTTATATTGATCCATATTTTGATGTTTTATAACATGTAAATGGTTACAGATATCAATATAGTTCCTATTGATCACTGATAGAAGTCATATATGGACTTTGATTTAATTAGTTGAGTTCTCCTCCAGTGAAAGTACCACCCACTTCTATTGGGAGATTGATCTCCATCTAGACCACAGGACTCTAACATAGAACAGAACCTGACAACCTCACACATTCAACTTATTGATTCTTGACAGAATATGACACTGAGATACAGGGACATTGGAACTATTTTTAAGTATTGTTATGACATGTTCTCACTACAGTACTGTTAGTCGTCTTTCATAAAATCAATGTGAATTCACTTTAAACAATATCAATGATTATGGTTATTACATGATTTCTTCACATCCAACATATTCCACTATTCTTTCACCACATCCCTGTTTATAATTTGGATAAATTATTTACTGCTGGTTGCTATTTGGATGCGATACGCTGCCATCTAACGGTTTACCTAAAGCCAGTTTTCCATTGCCAACAAACAAAGAAATGTGTTTTGTAGCATCACCGTCCTATTCTTTACATTCCAGAACATTCTTAGTCAAGCATTATACAAATAAAAGTCATAGAAGCCCCATAATAATACATTTTTCCATCACGCTAATTGTTAAAAACAAGTGTACACTGTAAGCCTCTGCCACACAGATGACTATAACACAAGTCCCCCATGCTGCGGTAGTGTCCGGAATATGGAAGAGAAGGGTAAGAGTTTGTTTGCAGAATACAAATCCATTTTGGAAACAGGGATTTACAGGTTTATCATTCAGTGTCCTGGAATATAGATGACTCAGTTTCTGCTTGTGCAAATGTTTTTTTTCCCTACGTTCAGTACCTCGAATGGAAAATATTGAACAGATTCTCAGACAAAACAAAACAATTCATAACAGAAACAACTGATATTCTGCAAGTACGTATGCACAGTGTATCTGCAGGTCTGATGAAGCCACATCTATGACTGTTTAAAAGCTTTTTCACAGAATCTGTGGTCAAATTTCAGACCAAACATTCACAGCAATAACAGTCCAACAGGCCTCAGTGTTATTGTATTGAACCAGTCTGAACCACGTTTTAATCCACTAAAGTTACATTTCCATTTGTCCATGACTAATGTTTCTTCTACCGACGTTAAATTTGCTAGAGCTCATACCTGAACCCCTCTACCCACCAATGACTGTTGGAGGTATTATACACAAACACGCACAAAGAAAAAACTAAAATAAAAAAAATAAAAAAAGCACTAAAATGTACCAAAAATGTGCTAAAATACACTATAACACCTACAAATATGCTTAAATATACAGAAAATTATGCTAAAATACATTAAAATATGCTAAAATACACAAAACATAGACCAAAATACAAACAAAAAAAACCATCTACATTATCAGTAAATTAAATGCTGGAAAATACATGACTTTCGCAGAAAAATGGAACACGCAGAGGCCAATATTATAATAAAATATGGTAGATCAGTAAGGAAAGGTTAGAGTTAAAATTTCATTTGGGAACAGCCATAAAAGTAGCTGTAGGTCTTTATGGGTTAAGGATCCGGTATGTTGAAATGCAATGAGAATGGCTGTATATTTGAGTAGGTAACTGATGAGGATTCACTTCATTAACACATAAACGCACCCTGGTCAACAGCGTCACCGCAACGCTATTCTCCACATGCCAAAGGACCGCCGGGTTTGTATTCCAGAACACTGATCTGTTTTCTCACATCCCCAATCAGCGGCTGTCAGCTCCAAACAGGATCCGCTCTGGCCCGAAACCCAGGACCTTCATCTACAGTACACAAACTGAAAAGGCGCAATCAGAGAAAACATGGAAAATCACACTTGTCTTTGTTCCATTATGCACCGAGCATTAGCTCAAGACAGGAGAGATGATGGTGGTGATGGGGGGTTGCGACGTTGGAATAAATGTGCTCGAGTGTGTGGGGGATCCTCTGCCACTGAGTGAGCTTATCCAGAAGATCTGTTCTGCTTCAGGAAAAGGAGAGAGCGCTCTGATAGGAACAGAGTGTGCCACACACTTTCACTGAGACGCACACAAAAGCCAGGACTTTGTCAGCTTTACCTACCGCTGAGTGTACGAGCACCCAGCTCCAAAAAATTAGAACTCCAACAACAAACGCAACCAGCTCCTCTGATTGGTCCTGATGAATGCTCTCTGCTTACAGGCAACGCGCAGGGTAATATCTGCACCGCGAGGTCTGATGGTCTTCCTTATTTATGCGAGTTTCTGTTTTTATACTACGCCTACAGTCCCATTAGGTTTGTTATTTTAGCAAAGTTCCAATGAGCCTATTCACATGACCATAAAAGTTTGATAACTGGGAGTAATTGGATAATTGTAATAATCAGATCTAATGCATTTACACACACTTAAGAAATGCGAAAAACATTGGTTGAGATGCTCCAGTCCATTATTGGATTTCTTTCGGACGTACTTGGTGAAGGTAGAATCAAACTTCCTGTTATTGTCTTCAGCTCATGTTTGACTACGTAACTTCCGTTTTCTGCAATTTTAATTGTGTTTACAAATGTGCAGACATAAAAGAATGAAATAAATCAGATTAACCTGTATACATGCAGGAAGACATCAGAGTATTGGGGAGAAACCCAGGTGTGTTAATCTGATTTCTCATAATCAGATTACTTCTGTTATCTGATAAAACACATCAGATTATTCTGTTTACATGATCACTTGAATAATCTGATAATCCCAGAAAACAGATAATAATTGGAGTATTGGTGTGCATGTAAACAGGCTCATAAAGGATATTTTTAGTAGGATTCAATAAAGGATATTGCAATAATAATAACAAACTAGATCTCTTGTCATATACACACCACTTTATTAGGTGCACCTTATCATTAGTACCCTGTTGGACCCCATTTTTCCTTCAGATCTGTCTCGTTTCTTCAGACTGAACTGGAAACAGCTCATAAATATTGTTCTATATTGACATGATAGCATCACACAGTCTCTGCAGATTTATCAGCTGCACATCCACGATGCAAACAAGTAATTTTCACCCAGAGATGTTCCGCTCATTAGATATTTTCTCTTTTTTGGACTATTCTCTGTAAACTGTGCATTAAAATCCCAGTATCCCAGTAGATCAACAACTAAAATACTGCAACCAACAACAACCATATTCTGTTCATTATGTCAGTGTCACTTAAATCACCCCCCCACCCCCATTCTGATGCTTGGTTTGAACTTCAGCAAATCAACTTTACCATGTCTGGATATCTAAACTCAGTTCCTGCCACGTGATTGGCTCATTTGATATTTGCTATAATAAGCAGTTGAACAGGTGTGCCTAATAAAATGGCCACTTTTTTTTACTTGTGTGCTCAAAGTGTATCAAATGCTTCCAACAAAGCTCCAGAGCAGACAAATATGTGGGTTTATTCAATGTAATGATCCATTTCCTTTGGCTGCCAGTCAATTTGCCTTTAACTTTTGGCTCATTCGTCAGAACAAAATGACACAATGTGAATACGCCACTAAACTCAATATGAATAACACTTTGATACATTATCTCATCTTTAACCATAATTTCTGCCCAAGTCACGTCATTTTCAGTAAATGTTCTTATCTTTTGTTATAGTTTTGATTTGACAAACACAACCACAACTTTTGGAAGTAACAACAGTCAGGTCAGGACCGAAAAATAAACCTTCCACCAGAAAGTTCCATTCATTTATTCAAGCTTTAATTTAAACAGACTTTGTCTTATATAAGAAAGTTGGTGGAGGGACTGAGGTGGACGTGCCATTATTCTTCCTACCACCTTCTTCAATGAGGAAAGCCAGTGGGTGCCAAACAGAAAAGCCTGCCGGATCATTATTTCAGCGCCAAAACGGCAGGAGAGGAAAAGGCAGCAGAAAGCCAGTCATTAACATTCCCAAAATCATGTTGATTGCGTTTCCACAACTCTCAGGGCTCAAATACAAGGTTAAGAAGCAGAAGATACGCTCAGGATGCTAAAGTCACTACTACACTATATGGACAAAAGTAATGGGACATGTTGGATTCAGGTGTTTCTTTTCTAACAGGGGTCTGGGATACAAAACAATAATGACAAATGTCATAATATAGTTTTATATTGGAATAAATATCATTGCATTGGTTAGTTTGTTTAAATTGTTATCTTTGTTTCCAAAATGACTCAGAGATGGTTTTGATTTAATTTCTCTTCACATGATTTTGTTTAGTTTTTTTTTTTATCTATGACTATGATTTTAATGTTCTACCTCTAAAATTCTAAAATATTTTTCATCCTCTGACTGTAAATAATAATTTTGTACCACAACTAACCATCTACTTTATTCAAATCTACCATTAAACTTTGAGGAAATACTGATGTTTTTATCTCTAATCATCATGAACAGGACATCTCACAGCTGTAGCCATGATGTGTCCTAATATTTTGTCCATATAGTTTATAAACACCAAAACTAACCAATGCAATGATATTTATCCCAATATAAATTTATATTATGACATTTGTCATTATTGTTTTGTATCCCAGACCCCTGTTAGAAAAGAAACACCTGAATTCAACATGTCCACATACTTTTGTCCATATATTGTATATATTCCCAGTTTGACCTTATGGTTCATAGAAAAGCTTTATAGGAGCCGATATAATTTATGGACCATTTTCTTTTTTCCACCTTGTGAGAGAGAACCATGAGGAGGGAGTCTTATATAGTCTATGCCTGTAGATGCTGGATGAGGAACGGCCATAGTCGTCTCTCTTTACCGTTTCCTCTTTCTATTTTTTTCTTCTGGGGGGATGGATGAGGACCACACAGAAAGCCGGAGTAGATAGACAGTGTGTATTAACAGACTAGTTGGTGCAGAGGGGGATTTGTGCAGTGAACCTTGGAGGCTCTAGAGGGTCTGGTAGTGGCCCTCAACACTACAGTAGGGACAGTGTCTGAGGCGGTGAACTACTGAGGGGAACAGAGAGGCACCGCATGCCTTCATGGGTAACTGAAGACAGGTAAGACTTACAGTAACAAGTGTGGGGACGTTTAATTACTGAAGTAACAGTGTCCGCATATCGCCTAATCACTGGTTATGCCCTGCCCAAAAAAAACACAGGTCTTACTGCTAATGAACGGTGCTACAAGAAAACTGGTTTGAATAAATATCAAGTAAAATAAACGTAAAAAGTAATTAATAATATGATGTATTATATTCTTGATTCACATTTATTTACGTTGCAGTGCTGTTTATTGTATCCAGTGTGTGTGAGTTTGTTTGTTATTGTCAATTCATTTTCTTATTGCTTACTATTACTATTATTATTATCATTATAATTACTAATACTCACATACTTAAATTACTTATTACATATGATTGTTACGACTACTGTTACTATTATCACTTTATTATAACTTTTATCTTGTGATTATTAAACTATATAAATGATATTCTATAGTTCTGTCTAATGTGTAATTGCCTTTTTTCTACTACTGTTTTGATAGTTATTACCTCCGCCATGGAGGTTATGTATTCACCAGGGATTGTTTGTCTGTTTGATTGTAACATAACGCAGACAGTTATGGACGGATTTTAACGAAATTTCCAGGAAATGTCCAAAATGGGACAAGGAACAGGTGAGTCGATTTTGGGGGTGATCCAGATTATCATCTGGATCCAGGATGAATATATATTTTTCTGGCCAGGAAGGCCAGAGAACTGAAGTGGATTACCTAGCAACAGATAAACAATAGGGCAACAGACTTATATATTGCTGTTATTACAGAGAGCTGCCTTGGCAGAGGTCTGCGCTGTCTGAGTGCTTTTCTAATTATTTTCTTGTAACAATTCTTATATGTACGTATACATTCCATGTGCTGCTACTGGAATCTCAATTTCCTGAGGACTCTGCCCAAGGGATCAATAAAGTTCAATCTAATCTAATCCTAAACCTAACCTAATTTGACCAAAACCATTTACTACACAAATTAAAAATTAATAACTTGTGACAAATCTGTAAACCATCATTACACAAGCTATGTGCTCTTACAACAGGTACACTGTTGACCATAAAAGTTGGAACAAAATATTTTTACCACTTCGCACGAAACGATTGTGACAATGTGATTTATTCTTGATAAAGTGTAACAGACTCATTATGCCATGATTGAACCTGGTCAAAGGTGATTACTGATGGGTATAAATATGAATAAAAAGAGGAATGTGTCTGAAAACAAAATTATTCCAACTTTTCGGCCAACAGAGTACATGTCAGATGTACTGGGAGTTTTGAAAAGAGGCAATGGCCAACCTTCAGACAAACAAAACTGCAAAACAGATGATGAAAAGACCTCATCACCTTTCTTGGACCTTCAAATGTGGTCAACCCAAGATAAATACAATTTAGATTCAGTTAAAACTGCATTTAAGATCTTTATGCTTATTTTTTTTTACTATAGTGCCATTTCACCTTGAAACTGCAGATGTGAATGAGCGACTGCAGTATCGATGTAGAAGATCACAGAGGAACGTCAGCGTTACTTGGTCACATGATCTACTTTTCACAGACAGCATCATTGGCAAAAAAAAAAATCTCACCGCTTTCCAAAATAATAAAGAACGTTGCACTAACCTATGGATTAGCAGCATTGATGTCACTAAGCTAGTGAGTGGACAATTTCAGTCCATTTACAACAATATTTAAGCATGTGTCGAGTCTAAAGCCTTTGGTATCTTACAGAGTTAGTGAGATGTATTGTTTTGCCACCTCTGATGGAAATAATGGCAAAGAATTACTGCGAGTTCTCCAGCTGTGGGTCTGATTTGCTAGTGTGAAAACGTTACTGATTGATTCTAAAACTGTGATGGGGCCGTAGACACACTGCAGATGTTTGTACAGGAAAACGTGGATGTCTGTGTTTATGTCGTGTTAATATTGTCAAAATATTGTTTCAAAAAATTATACTTTTAATCCAAAACTATGCAAAGATGCTGAATTTCTTCTTAGATTAGAATATATTTGCTCTTATACAAATACTAACTAGAGAAAACAAGAGGAATACTTACTTTGGTTGTAACTTGTGTGTGTTTTTTGGAGATTATGGATCATGAATTAATGTCAGAAGATTATGATATGATCTTTCGGCGTAATCGACCCTTCATATATTAAAATAAACCCTAAAACAAATACACAAATAAGTAAACACTAGCCTCCATTACAAACTACTCCACTAGTATCACCAAATGATCAATTCCCATCACAACACAAACACATTTACTAGTATTACACAATGTTACCACTGTAGAGGAGCACTGAGAGTATTTAGTGATAAATACTCTACACAGAAATCAGTTTATGTGTTGTTAATAATATGGGTGCAGCAATATGAAGCAGCTAATTCTATCAGGTACATTTAGACAGTTCATACATTGAAATAAAAGTTGATCAATATGTGTACATTACTTTTTATATGCTAAATATTTCAGTTTTATATTTAAGTATTGAAGTAACTATTTAGTTCCAGTGCTATTCTTTAATTCCATCCCTGCAGGAGGAAAAATTGGTCTAAACATATAGAAAAAAATAGAATATGTTGTCATAGTAACAAGTACAACAAAATTAAAAGTGCTACCCAATCCGTGCATCAATTATATACAGAACCTAAATAAAAGCAGCTAAAGAAACTAGCATGACAACAATACTGATCTGCATTAAAAAAAAATTAATAAATAAATACTCATGACTTCTGGCTGCTCATGTGTCTGCAGAGCCAATGTGTGGTGTGTTGTGTTTTGCAGACGACTCCCTGGTCTAAATTACCTGCTGATGGAGCGACCGCCGTCCACCTCTGAGGACGTGCTGATGGGCAACCAGCAGCACACTTCATCCCCCTGTCACCACCATGCCTGTCCCATCAGCCCCTGCTCCTCCTCCCGTGATGCGCTGCGGTAGGTCAGGTAGGAAAAGACAGTGAGCAAAGAGGAGCACGAGGGGGAAAGGGGAGACTTTTATTATCACCATTGTTTCAACCTCAGTGACCCCCCCCACCTCCCACCCACCTTCATCGCTGACTGCATCAAATGTCCTGTCTTTTCAACACACCTGAGCACCCCCCACCCCACTGGCTCCTCCATCCCAACCGCCTCCACCCTCCTCTTTCACTCTCGAATCTCAGTCCTGCAAATCCCCCCCCCCCCCCACCCC
>JAPQRQ010000026.1:4038321-4051488 GCA_037367365.1 Apogon talboti | reverse complement strand
TAGCATTGGGGTGTGCATACACCCCACGTGACCATTCATGTTTGAATAGGCCACGTGACCAACCAAGGGTTAATATAACGTCATAATCCTCCAAATTATTATTTTATCAGCCTTTAAAATCAAATCAACAGCTACAAAGTAGTGGTACTTGTACCCTTTCCATTCTGTCCCTATATTTCCCCGTAGATCATATATTTTTGGCCACAAAAGGACAATCCAGGTTAATATTTCCATACACAGAAACTAAATCCAAACACAAACAAGGCGTCTGACATGAGTCCTGTTATCAACATTCTTTTCGAGCATGGCAACGCTCTGATGTCAGGTGGAAAAACTGCTGTTATCTTAAACTATTTCAGATCACCAGTTCCCCATCTGGGCTGGAATACTATAGAGTAAATATGGCGATGGTCATCAAACAAACTCAACTCCCAAATATGTCGGTTTTATCTTTGACTGTCAGTAGTGGTGACGCCCTGAAAGAAAAGCAGGACTTCATTAACCCTTTGATGCATAAGTGGGTCAAAAATGACCCCGTGACGTTGTTTTCTTAAAATATCTGTGTAATTAAAAGTGTTTATTATTTTATATTCATATGTTTGTCCAAAAAACATGTTGTTGACGTCATGCTATTTAAATTAACTTACATTTTATCCATTTTATGAAATTGTACTTTTTGTATTACTACCCCAACCTTCTATAGGTGGGTCAAAATGACCCGCATTCATTTACAATGGAATTACATATGAACCTTTGATTCATTCGACAGCAATAACCAAAGGAAGGAAGGAATTAAAGAAGGAATGAATGAAGGAACTCGGATGTAGACATTGTTCTACTGCTGTTATATACTATACATTATATACTATATATACTTTGCTTTTCAAATTGTCATAATATTAAAAAAACATTTTAAAATTCTTAATGTAAAAAAAAAAAAAAATTAAAAAGAAAGAAATATTTCAAACATGAAATCATTCTTTTGTGGACCAAAATATAATGTAAATGATTATTTTTTACATGACAAAAAGAACATATTGATTTCAACATGGGTCATCAAGTGTAAGGTCCAGACACTGGTAAATCTAAGGGTTAAGTGTCCGCCAGTATCGGCCTAGTGCCCTAAAGGAGGGACCAAGAAACACTGCTGTATTTGCTCATCCAATAAGAGAAGAAAATGAGAAAAAAGGACTCAACATCATTTCCAAAGCTTTCCACTCAGCAGAAAATGTGCAGGGGTAGTGCATCAGCTGACCACACACATGCACACAGCATCCATGCTCATGCCTGACCCCCACCGACGTCTTAATCCTGTAAATGTTTTAACAACTCGGCCCGTCCCTCAGAGCTGGACACTGGGGTGTTTACATTTGGCCGCTCATGGTAGCTGGCGGCCATGGTCGTCTATCAACATGAGAGCGTTCTCATAAACAGACTAATTAGCCTGTGCTTTATTGTTATTTAGCCCTCGGATCATTAAGTTAATGTAAACCAACGCATTCATCTGCGATCGGCCCAGGCTAATACTGTGTCATCATTACACCACATTTATCATCCAGTTTAATGGAACATTTATCAGAGGGTCACTCACCTGTGGCAGGAACGAGTGCTCATTAGAAATGTTAACGCTGTGGTGTTTGATGACTTATGGCCTTATTGAGCAAAAATTCCAAATTAACTTTCAGTATATTGTAATTTGAGTGGTCTGAGAGGAAATCAGGATTCGACCGACTTCATGGAGTCTGCATCAGGAAGTATGGTTTACACAGCCCCAAAATATACCAGACTCAAGCCCAGATCCAGATATTTTTCTAGACCAGGGATGTCAAACATACGGCCCGCGGACCAAAACCGGCCCTCCAGAGGGTTCTATCTAGAGGTAGACCAATATATCAGCCAGCCGATATATCGGGCTGATATATTGATTTTTTTCCATATCTGCCATCGGCCTTAATTTTTTTTTTTTTAAATCCGATGTCTGATCAGTAGTAAAATTGTTGATCAGGCACCTGTGAGGACATCATTTGAAGTTCAATAAATGTTAAAGAGTACTATGTGTACGTGTATTAATAATTTTATCTATATGGCTACACAGGAATCCTAATTATCTGATTGTTAAATTGTATTTTACGATCAATGCACTTAAAATTTTTTTATTTTTTTTTTAAAGGCCTTAAATATTGGCCTAAAAATCGGCTCTAGATATTGGCCATCAGTTGACTAAATTTTTAAAAATCAGCATCGGCCTTAGAAAAACCCATATCGATCGAGCTCTTGTTCATTCCAGCCCACAGGATGCTAAGCTAAGCTAAGGTAAGCTAAGCTAAGGTAAGATAAGGTAAGACAAGATTTAATATAAATATTCATATAAATTTTGATTTAAATGTAAATATAAAATACATATTTACACATGATGACAAAATATGTTCCATTATGTTAATTTGCTTGTGAATGTTTTACATCCAGGTCCATCAAGAGGGTTTTTTTTTTAAGGTCTAACAAAAGTTTCCTTCAATAATTTATTTCTGAAACACATGCAGCATTGCTTGGAACACTGAAATAGTTTGGTAATAAACATCCTCTTCATGTTACATAGTACACTGTCTGTGCTCAGTCACATCAGTGCACATCAGATGACAGATTATAACTGGATGGATTTTTGAGGCCCAATAAAAGGAAATCCAACATGTTCCTGAGTCGAGGATTATTTAAAAGGGAAAATATGCCGGTTGGGGTTTTGCGCTGATATGCAAATTTGTTCAAAAGGGAAAAAAATCTGGTTCTGATTCTTAAAAATTCTGGTTCAGTTTTAGGTTCAAATAGTGAAACTGAGTGAAATAAAAAAAATGAACAAAACATCTTTCCTGTTTAGCTGCTACGGTTACCATTTTCCCACATTTAATTGACTTAAATAATGCAATTACAACTGTCTGTCTTACAGTTTTCAACATAATATAATAGTCTCAAATTATTTGACTGAAAACATCATGGAAAGTACAACTCTATTCCACAGCTTTTAACAGCATTTTTCTGATAAAATGACGATAATGTGTGCATGGTTTTAATTTTGCAGCTACTCAGTATAGTACAAGTGGCCAAAAACACTCTTCTTTTCTACATAATACTGAACAAAGTTTCTAAAATTACTCTTGGCCAACCACAGGTGAACATCAGGCATGGACTGTGATACACACTGGACACCTGCAGCACAACAAATATTTTAGAATTACGCCGCTAACTTTGACCAAACATAGCATGATTATAAACAGCCCACTGACTTTGTACAATTACTTCGGCTTCTGTTTCCTATGTTCCTTTTCTCTGCCTCAAACACATGCCACATAATATAAGAGCGTCCACACAAACCACGAATCCAATCTCTCAAAGCGTCGCGTTTAATCAATTTTGTGCACAGATGCTAAAAGTGGTGCCAATTAATTTCGGTTGAACTCATGGTCTCAGAGTTCAACCACAACTCAGACATAAACTGTAGCATTTTTATGTTTTAATGGAAACGGGAAGGTTTTCTCTGTATTATCTTCATGGGTTTTTCAGTTTTTGTTTACAACGTTACACTGGAAGAACATCCAAATGTCACTTTTAACACGTGCACCTTAATTTCTGGTGTCAGTTTGTGAGTCTTGCCTTGTTTGCTTTCCAACAACACTGTGTACATTAATCTGTTACTGCGTTAATTAGTATTTGGCTCAAACCCATGCTATATACAGACGCCTTAACCAGTTTGCAGTGTGTAGAAATCATGTTGCAGGTAAATTAAAGGCAGTCTCACAGAAACACATAGAAACTGTGTTTGAACTGGATCAAAAATAGCGTACTGAGCATCTTAGAAAAGTAAGTTTGACATCTATCATTGTACCCATAATATCTTTTTTTCTTTTACATTTAAAGTGTAATATTACCTTGTTCTGAATCTACATCCACCCACCTCAAAGTCTTTCAGAGGCTGATGGAGGTGAATAGTGTCTAAATGTTAAGGTGCGGATGTGAGACACGACTATTTCAGGTTCGTATGTATAAAAGTGAATCATGCGACACTCGTGTAGAACCATGTGAGGATCTGAAAGGGTTAATCTGAGTTTTTGTTCTGGTTTTACCACCTACGAAAACGCCCCTTTTTGCTATATATAGAATATTTCCACTGCTTTGTCTCATTGTCAAACAGTCCCAAAACCCTGACGCCCCAAAGTTCTCTAACAAAATGCACATTTCTGCAACCTCCATCACTATTATTATGATTTTTAATGTGTTATTTCAGGTTCAAAACAACAAACAACTTAACTGTCCAAGGCATCACTTTGTACTCACGTGAATCTGTTGGTTCTGAATAAATCAATAAAAAGGTTTCAGTTCTACCTGTTAGAAAATGAATGAGATTTGGCAGAATCTGACTGAACACCTTGGATTACAGACAATAGCATTGATTATATTGGAGTTAAACTAAAACAATACTAAAAGTACAACTTTACATCACCATGTAGGTAGAACAGGGTGAGTCGAGCTGTTTTCGTAGAAAAAAAAAAATCAGATTTTTACATTTTTTCTGATGTCTATGTATATTAATACACTTCATTACAACTGAAACATATGATTATAGCTCAGCAAACATGTTTAATTTTAACAACATTTTGCCAGTGCAGTCACTATAATCACACACAATTAGGGAAAAAAAAAACTCATCTTCATTCACTTGGGCACAAATTTAACAACAAAATATTGAGAACAGCAAATCAAATCAGACTGTTTCTTAATGACCGAAGAATAAATCAGTTATTACTAGGTCACCTTTGTTCCTGTAATATAGCAATTATTTAAACTAACTAGCAGCAACTGAGCAAAAAAAAGGAAGACATAGGTCACCAATGACTGGTTTAGTTGTATTTTAATAATAATATTGGCTTTTCCTTTACAGTTAATAAGCATAGATGGTATTCTCTCTATTTTTAGTATTTTCCTGCTACTTTTGATTATATTTGAATGGAGTTACTCTAACATGCAATAATTTGCCCCTGGGATTAATAAAGAATTCTGATTCTGATAAGTAATAAATCAATCACTTCTATGATGTAGTAAGAAAATAAAGCAAGTCATAAAAGTAGAATCAATGAAATAACAGTTACTATTTGATAAAATGTGTCTGATCCAACAACCCAGACCCCTTTTCTGGGCCACATTCATCCCTCCCTCTGCCCATTCCCGTGTGCCATCCTTGACTTAAGTCCACAAGGGCATTAGTCTGGGTTCACGACTGCCCGAGGCGCTGCAGTGTCTGAACAAACCCCATCAATTCAAGACAATTTTCTCCAACTCTACAATAATGTGCACACGCTGCAAAACGCTGGATATCCAGGAGAGGATGAAAATAGCATTTCAATCATGATTTATGTGAGCCATTATCAAGTTCACATCTTCCTTCCTCTAAACAATGAAATCCAAAAGTCTATAGACAGATTAGGCTAAATCCAGAGGATGGTTTGGTGATTACAGTAACGACTTGAAATAGCCCATAATGACGGACGCAGTGGAACAACAAGCAGGAGGAAAAAAGCTTGAGGGTAGAAATCTTTCCTGGGAGTCTTATTGCTGACATCACACCGCTAATGCTTTTTATGGACATCTTCATTATCCGTCAGCAGCGTTCACTATGAGACGATGGCGGCAAACATTCCAGTTTATTGTTGAGTTAGTTTAGTTTCCTTTTCCTTTGTTAGTTTACTCTAGTTTTGTACATATGCAAATTGGTGTCTTTTCCCTTAAAGGGTACAGATTGTGGTCATGGATCATATTTTACATGTTCCTGATTGGGCGACCTGGGCATTGTAGAGATGCCAACGTGTCTGATTAGATCTCTGATTCATCCAGCAGGTCTATGATCAAATTTCTGGGTATCTGATCTGGTTGTAAAGTTTCAAATTTGTTCGCTAAAGGTCTTTCGGTGTCCAGTTTAGTCTCCAGCTAGATCTCCAGGTCTCTTGTTGTCCTATCAAGGTCTATCAAGTATTGGATTAGATCTAGAACTTTCTTTCCAGGCTCCCCAGGCCTCTAGGCGTCTATTGTGGAGTTCCCCAGGTGTCTATCCTAGGTCCTCTTCAGTTTCCATCTACCTGAACCTTCACACTTTTTACTGGGTTTAAATTCCCATCACAGTTCAGATGCTCCAGTTCTGAGGCCTTTACTGACCTGTTTTCACCGAAACCCAGATCAGAATCTGTACACAGCCATACAGGATGTCTTTCCTTTTGATTCAACACTTTCGTACCAAACGCAAGTCCTCCGTTGTGTCTGAGATGTCTAAGAATTCTTGTATTTTTTCCTGCTTTATCAATGTATTCCATTTATATTATTTATTGCTTTTATCGCTTTACACTTTCTTTCCTCTTTTTTTCTTTTTTTTGTGTTTTTTCAAGAGTGTTTTTGTATGCAACTGAGCTATTGTGACCAAGTAATTTCCCTTGTGGATCAATGAAGTTTGTCTAAGTTGAAGTGATTTAGACATCGACACCGGATTGGGATTTTACCTTGGTCGTTTATCGATGAGTGTGTGCGTGCAGGTACATACAGCTCAGTGTAAGTGTGTGTTGTGTATGTGCGTATAAAGAGGCTCACTGGGCCTGAGTAGATGTTTGCGTGAGTGTCTGTAATTGGCAGCAGGGGGAGAATCTGTGAGCTGACATCTGCAGCTGATTTTTGGTGATAATAAATCAGGTTTCTTTCTCCGCTGGTGTGCTTCCACACAGCTCTCGCTCTCTCTCGTCTGTGTTTCTTCCATGTATTACACACACACTCTCTCTCTCTCTCTTCCTCTTCTCCTTCTCATTTCCTCCAGTCTGTGGAAACCCAAGGACTAGCTACACGGAGTTCCTGCAGAACTTTGGACTTGGCCTCATTTTTCGGGCGGCCACACAAGTTGAGCTGTGAAAGCTTGTTCCAGGCCAGAGCCAAAGTGGGAGAAAAGGGAAAAGGAGTGTTAAAAAAAAAAAAAAAAAAGGGAGAAACCTGCTCTGTTATCATCAGCCAGTGGAGGTAGATGGAGACAACAAGGTGTGAACAGGCCACAGCTGTGGAGAACACACTCCGGCAAAACCTAGAACAGCCTGTTTGGAGCCCAATTTCTGCTGACGGCACCCATCTCCACCGTGCATGGCAGGGTTAATAGTAAAACCATTCCAAACCATTCCTCTTTTTCCTGTCCCGCTCCAGCTTCAGCACCAGATTTTGGGCTGAATGACTGCTGTTTTGATTATATTAAACATGATATGGAGAGAGAGGGAGTGAAGAAATATGGGAAAATCCTTCTTGGAGTGCAGCTGGAGGTGACCAAGGTTGTAAAGCTTTCTTTCAATACGCCTCCAATGAAAGCTTACTGAATTCAAGACCTGAAATATAATCTGTACAAGATTACTTTAAGACAATAATGTAAATACTGCTGACGTACACATCAGCTTACACATAAAGCATATCCTCATTTGCATTACGAAACAAATCCTCTGTGTGGATTCGCACAGGAATACGACAATTGTCAGTACATGTTTATATTTGTAAAGTGTGTATGTGAAAAGTAAACGTCAGCCATCGGAGGATAGTATTTCCACCATTTCCAATAAAACAGAAAAATGGTAGTTGTTTGTGATGTTAACTGTTGTTCGAGTTTCTCACTGACTGTAGAGTTCTTGAGTTTACAGCAAAGAATATTCAGCTCTTTACATTAAATGACTACAATGGATGCATGGCGGATGAAATGACAAAAAGCACCACTAAATCACATAAATTATCCCAAGTTTGGTGAAAACACATTAAATGGTTTTCCACTTATGCTGCTTAAACACATATTCACATTTATTGCAGTGCCCCCTTGTGGTCACAAATAGCATAAACGAAAAGGATCTACTCCTACATCCATGTTTGGCGAAAACATACTGAATAGTTTCCCATGTATCCTCTGGAAACACATTTATTCCAGCGCCCATAAAGCATTTTTTTTTTTTTTTTACCTGATTCAGCTCCTGCAGCTTTAATTGTTTCTGTCATGTGTTTTATCACTCTTCCCATTCTGTTTACTATGTTGGGTCATTTGTCCCTTTATACTGGATTAGTCACTGTGTTGATGAACATTCTGTCAATAGAATGATGCTCTCCTCACCAACTAAAAGATGTTTAGAATGAGATGCAACACAGTTTTCAGATCTGTAATGACCTTGATACCAAAATGAAGCCAATGTTAGTCAATGAAGTCTCTTTAGGATGTAATACTGTTGATGGCCACTAGGGTTGACTCCAAAAATCCTCGGCTGCCATAGACCTAGAACTTCTCTCTAAAAATGTTTTTTTTTTTTCCCGGAGTCATTCCAGTCTCATCAATTTTATTTAGAATGATATATGGATAATAATCTAATGGGTAATCTGGTCCGTCTTTAAAGTGTTCCTCCACTGATCGAATCTTAAGTCAAATGGAAGCTTTAATATCTGTCATGTCAAGCTTGGATTAACACATCTGTACACATCTTTATCCTCAAGAAGATTTTTTTCCTGACAGACAGCTTCACTATAGCTGTGGGTAACAGGTTCCAAAACAAGTTCTAAAATAAAATGACTCTGTGCCGTGCTTGATGATGGGGACCATTTTACTCTGTTATTAAGCTAGCGTTTTAACCACCTCTGACCCTTTGCAGATGGCTCCTCCCCTTTTGCCCAAGTATGGTCACTTCCAGCTCCAAAAAGCCAACATGGTGGTGAGCAAATCAAAATAAGCAATTCAGAAACCAATGGCTGACAGCAAGGTTTTGTCCAATAATCGTACCCAGTTCTGGGTCCTGCAAAAGTTACCCACCAATAGAGGTTTAACTGAGTTTTAACCCAACATAAGACCTGCCCAATTATTTAAGTCACATCATTCTATAGTACATTTTTTGTAAATCTCAATAAATAACATGGTACAAATCACAAACTACATACAACCAATATCTTGTAAAATTGCAGATGATCTATATGGTATAGTTATGTGTAGTTTAGTGGGTGAAAGTCCACTAAAGTCTAAAAGTCCTATTCCGGTACTAAAACTAGAACACTACATACATCTTTTTAATGTTAAATACATGTCTAACCAATAGATACACATGATGAAGAAAAGGAAATTGTGTTTTATTCAACTGTCAACACAAATCAAAAAATGGAGTAAAGAATGCGATCGCAATGTGTGCTTAATAAAACGCTTTATTCATTCGAGTTGTTCGGTGAAGGGTGTTGTTGCATTTGTGCTTCCAATCATGTCCTCCTCACAACAAAAAAAAAAATCTGCATCCTTCCCTCAGGCAACTGTAAACATTCGGCCTCAGTCTGTCAACACTCGTGTGTATTTAGACATCTGTTTCAACCGCAACTTAGCGCTGATTGTCAGTATCATATGGCTGTAGTCTGGAGTTGCATCCGCAGTGCAAAAATACATGTTGTCTATTACCACATTTGGATCTAATTCCAAGGAGTGTTTAGTGGTTGCAGTGGTGAAAGACCTATCTTCTCTTGTTGTTATGAATTTTGTAAGAGAGATCTGCCTGAATGTAGTGCAGTGTTACAGTTGTGTGCACTTAAATGTGTGCAGATGCTGAACTGATAAGAATATCTGCAATTTGCTATCATCACATATAGCATACCGAGGTTGTAAATCATTCTAAGACAAAGTGGTGTTGTGTGACATTTAGATTGTGAAAAACATCACCAGCGCATTAAAATTTATAGATCCCTGAGATTTATTAATTGAGATAATCTGTCAGACACTTTCCTTTAGATAGAGAAGGGATGAAATCCATCACAATACAGAGGTGACATTTTACTGTGAAAAACACCTCAAATATTTCAGAAAACAAAAATGTAATCTGCACTTTATAACAGGGGTGTCAAACATGTGGCCCAGGGGCCAAAACCGGCCTGCCAAAGGTTCCAAACTGGCCCGCGGGATGAATTTGCAAAGTGCAAAAATTACACTGAAGTCAATGTTGCTGAACTCGTTTTTGTTCAGGGGCCACATGCAGACCAATGTGATCTCAAGTAAGTGTTGGGCATCTCAATTTTGCGGTATCAATATATCAATACTCATTTGCGGACCGATTACGCTAATAAAGTATTAATATTAATTAATAAATACAACATAGATGTGCCTGTGTCACGTCTGAATCTTATAGGGTAACTTAGGTCAGGTTCTGTACAAAAAAGCATTCAAAGCATTCTTTATGGGTCAAAAATTAGGACTATTTGCTGAAAAGTGCATTTCACAAATTGAGAGGTAGAATGTTCTAAATATTTAGAATGGTAACTCCTTCACCCAAAATTTTAATAAAATAAATAATTAAAATGTATATTGTATTAGAATACTTTATCAATCCCAGGGTGAAACTATTGGGTTGCTCCATTCAAGTATAATAAAAAGTAGCAGGAAAGAATTATCAATACAACAGAAGAAAACAAAACTATATATATTATATATTCACCAAAATAAATATATTAAAACCCTCTATTAAGACACAAAATTAGAACAGCAATTTGAACAATATGTGCTAGACAATATATTATCAATATGATAATTAAAGAAATATAAATAAGTGTGCAGAAACGTCACACTCCTAGTTATTGCACTAATTATAAGCACCAATAAGCATTTATAAGTGCTATAAGTAAGTGCTATAAGTATAAGTTAAAACCTGGGTCTAGTCATTGTTATATAACTCAATGTGGAAATGTTATACATGTTATATACTTTATACAGTGTCATATGTTTCATATATATGTTATATACCTTTAAATCCATTTTTAGTCTGTGCTTCTCTTTTTTTCCAACACCTGAGATGGTGTTCATTAACAGACATACTTTACATCAAACTCACGCTGGACCACGTCCCAACCTCCACCTTAGCGTATGAATCTCACATAAGAAGAGAAATATATGACCTGGTCCAGTGTACCATTAAAGTATATGGACCATTACCCGTACTGCACATAGGGGCCATGCCACAGTTTTATTGCGGGTTTACAACTCGCTGGTGGAATAACAGCAGCTTGTTTCCTTAGGTAGAAGATGGGAAAATTGAGAGTGGAATGGAGCAACTGTGCGCCTATTAGTACCAGGTGTGAGGAGTTTAACAGGATACCAGGTAGCTGAAATAGCAGACCGAGAGAGAGAGTGAGGCGGTCCATCATTAGACAAGACAAGACCTACTTCCTTGGAAATCTATTAACTCCTCTTGAACTTTCCGTTCCCAGAAGCAGCCGTCTCAGGTATTCCAGCCTGAGTCATCACAAATTCCAAGAAGTTCCAGCAGATTGAAATCTCAGCAAACTATTAGAACCAGTCTAATATATCAAAGAAGAGTCTGCATTGTAATTAGATTTAGCGGAGAACAGTTCCACCTACTTCAGGATATGCAGTTTATTCAGATTTCCTCTACTAATACAGAAAAAGAAACTTTATGAACTGATTACAGAATAGAATAGAACAGAATAGAATAGAATAACCTTCATTGTCATCGTGTGTACAATGACATTAGGAGTGCTACTCCAGTAAGTGCAACAATATTAACAGAACACCAATGCTATGGAAAATAAGAATAGTGCATATAAAATTACAAAAACAAAAAATAAGATAAGAAAACAGAATACAAATTTTACAAAGCAACATAAGAATGGAGGTATACGTTATATCTATGTAACAGTATGTATATCTATGTAACAGTACATCTATGTAACAGTACGTACATCTACGTAACAATATAATAGGACTTAAGTTCCATCACCATCTACAACATAAGAATTACGTTTGCAATGTTGAAAGTAGATTTAAGTGTTTGTGAGTAATATCCTTTTATTATACAGTTCTGTGCCAAAGTCTTATTCAACCTTTATCTTTGTTGTTTTATCAGGTTGAAATGATCAAACATATTTATTTGTCATTCCCTTTTCTTCACATAGAACAAGAAAGTACATGAAATATGTGCACAGCCTTAAACAACACACAAAAACTGATCTAAATGTCTTGTAAGGGTTAAAGTCACCATCTAGTGTGACCTTTGACCCCACGACAAGAAGCAGCACAAACAATTAGAAACATCTGACGTGTTGAATGAAACATCAGAAAATTAATGCAATAAATGTCATATTGTCTGAACTAAAGGGTTAAGCGCAAAGGGAGGTCACACTAAATACGACCACTGTGTTTTTCCGTGAAACTTGTGTTTTTTCTGCTGTACATACTTCACATATATCAGATTGGATGTAAATACAGAGACTGACAAATGCATGTGTGTGGTCATTAGAAATCTACTAAACCAACAAACAATGTTGGACTGGGACGTTTGCACAGGACTGTAAGCGCACACAGTGTCTACGTTAATTCTGAAATAAAGGAATTCAATGGACAAGTAGTGTTTAAGTAAGTGCCAATACGGAAATAAGTAATCATTTGGGAGGTGTATTTTGCATATAGAGTAGAATTGGCAATAAAAAACTAATCATAACAACACCAGATTCTAAGCCCACGTGAACATGACCCCTGTGTGAAGCTGTGCACAAAAGTGAACACACAAAGTCATCATATTAATCTCCTTAATGGCAATAGAGCTCGAATAACACAAATGACTCAGAAAGCTTTAAGTGTTAAAAGCCTTTTCATATCTGCACTTGGAGACTCAGAGCTTCATTGCAGGATATAAGTTGATAATCTATACAGAACTAAATTGATACTGGGTTTTATGTGTGGAGGATCAATTCCCGGGGGGGGAGGTCGACCATTGAACATGACACCAATGGACAAGCGTGTCTAATCTATGTTTGAACTTTAAGTAAGCGTGGGCGTCTCTCTTAACATGAACTCTCTACTCGGAAAGATGCCTCCAAAAAGCTGGCGGAGAGTCACAGTCACCCAGATGACCACAGGAGATGGGACCTAACCGGGCTGGGGTCGGCGTCCACCTATTCGCTCGAGCGTCTCCCCGGCACCCTGAGAACTCGTCCCCGAACTCCCAGGGTTCCAGGTGTTTTGGTCATTAGGGTTTGTGGCCATTAGAAGCGCCGCGGTGCTTGCTTAACGGTTATAAGGCCAACCGTCGTGCTCGGATCACACCTCCACAGCTGTAACGAGCAGCGCGGTGGGGGTGGGGGGGGGTG
>JAPQRQ010000026.1:4015101-4027861 GCA_037367365.1 Apogon talboti | reverse complement strand
CAGATATGACCCATTTGGACGTTCAGAGGCTCTGTAGTTACAATGGAAACACCGTCATCTTCTACAACATTGATTCATCAGTAAAACCCATGGAGTTGGATCAATGGCAGTGGATGGAGATGCTTGGTTTATGCTCAATTAATGATATATTTTACTGAAAAATTCATCTTTTCTCTGTTTCTAATATAATAACCTTCAACTTTAAGCTGAGATTTTATAAACATCTACATGGTCAATAAATAAATTATAGGAAAATACCTGATTTTCACTGAAAAAATGCAAAACACAGAAGATAATATAATAAATGGTGATAAATCACTCAAGAAAAATTAAATACAGAGAAAAAACATATTTTGGAACTGCCACAGAAGTAGCACTGGGTCTTTATGGGTTAATAGAGTTAAAGTGTAATGTTATTATTGGGGAAAAAAAAGGCTTCACTTTGGAAAGCAGGAAATACATTTGTTACTCGGCCTGTGAGAGCACGGAAATGCCAGTTTCACAAATGCATTAAGATTATTGAAACATCATCAGTAAAAAGTCCAAGCGAGCAAAACTGTCACAGTTCTTTTGTCCAGAAACCCATGTGTATGCATGCTCCCGTCCATTATCAAACATCCATTTCATCTTATTTGCTTGTTTGTTTACTTGTCTACCTTGTATACTTCCCATGCATTCAGTCGTGTTTCAATATTCACAATGATGTAAAACATGCACATCTAATATATTATTTAGTCATGTTCCCCCTGAAATAAAAGTCGCTGGTGTGATCCTGACATTGTATTTCCATTATTTTCTCTTTAAACATTAACCATGGCTTTGTTGGGGATGCATTTCATCTGCTGCTTAAGGATCCAAATGGCCTGCAGGACGGGATAGGCAGACCATAATGTAGATGTTGACAGAATGTTTGGCCTAAAATCTGCTGAAAACCCTTTTTTTTTTCCAGGTCAATACTGCACTGTGACTATAGTTCAAGGCCCTGTTATGATGCTGACTGGGTACTTCTTCCACATTCAGGCTGAGAGAAGTATCACAAAGAACAAACAACAGTATATGCACACTATGTCTGAACCAGTGTACTGTATATAATCGACTATAGTCTCAAAAATGACAATAATAATGTTTATAATACAGCATTTTGTATGTTAATACAGTCAATATTTGACATTTTTCCGGTTTAAAATGAATGTTGGACATTGTAGATACAGATTCGTAATGTTATTTCACTTATTTGGGATTTTACTACTAAATATATACATAAGTGTATACTGTAGTTGGATGATTGCTTTGGATGAATCATTTTGACTGAATTCAAGTCAATACTGCGCTGTGACTATAGTTTAAGGCTGTGTTATGATGCTGACTGGGTACTTCTTCCATATTCAGGTTGATAAAAACATCACAAGAAACAGGTTACCCGTCGTGAGACTAACCTGTCTCACGACGGTATAAACCCAGCACACGTTCCCTGTGCTGGGTTTATACCGTCTGAACCAGCGTACTGATAAAATACAGTACACTGGTTCAGAATTTTATCAACTCTATTCTAAAAAATGCCAATAATAATGTTTATAATACAGTATTTTGCATGCTAATGAAATAAATATTTGACATTTTGCCAGTTAAAATACAATTTTGGACATTGTGGACACAGATTCCTAAGGGTATTTTTTTTTTTTTTTTTGCATTTTACTTCTAAACTTAAGTGTCTGATGTATTTGGATGATTGTAGTTCACTGAATTCTATGTGTTTTGAGTAAGTATCAGCATAAAAGTAGAATGTTCCTACTTGAATTTCAGTTAAAGTGCCAAACCAAATATATAACTTCATTTTTTGCACAAAATAACACATATTACTCTTGCATTTATGATCATGTGTCAGTTTTGAGGTACAAATACATGAAAACGTGTGAATTAATCCATAATCCATGAAAAAAATTAAATACTGTGTTTTATTTCTGCAAACTATGCGGGAAGTAAATTTAGAAGACATTTTATTTTGACCGCTACACCTAAAAAACCCAAGAATGCTTGTTGAGGAAGGACTTTATTACTTTTGTGAAGGATTTAAGAGGCATTTATTAGAGCACAAAGAGTTAAAATATACTGTCTCACTTTCCACAGACACATATTCCTACAGGCATTTGACTTTTTTTGCATTTTATAACTAAACCTCTAAGTGTATGATGATTGTAGGTCACCGATTTCTGCGTATTAAGTAAATATCAGCAGACTGTTCCTACTTTAATTTCAGTTCTACTGCCAAACCAAATACATAACTTATTTTTTTGCACAAAATAACCATTTTATTACTCTTGTATTCATGATCATGTGTCAGTTTAGTTGCCTATAGTTACTCATACATGAAATCCTGTAAATTAATCCATAATCTGTGAAAAAAAATTTAAAAAATTAAATACTGTTTGCAAACTAAGCAGAAATAAATTTAGGAGACATTTCGTTTTGACCACTACACCTAAAAAACCCAAGAATGTTTGTTGAGGCAGCACTTTATTATTTTGTGAAGGATTTAAGAGGCATTTATTTGAGCACAAAGAGTTCAAATCTGCTCTCTGTACGTTACCTCACTGTAAATCTGGGATATTTTTAGTTTTAAATGCCCGTTGGTGTCAGAGATCCTCTATTTGACTAAAGCCAAATACAGCCAAAAATATCTCCTGCACTGGAAAACTGTGTTATTTCCCAAATCACTTGACTGAGGTAGACCTTAAAAGTGTCGAGACCACCCTGCAGGGGCCGAGAAGAAAGGCCTTGTTATCCCAAAAGTTCCTATTCTGCTTCAGTGATTATATGAGCAACGGGTCTCCTCTGGATGTCCGCTGATTGGAAAGCTCCGCGCTTTTCTCACATAGTGTCCGGTCTGAATGTGAATCAGCCTCTGATTAGATCAAATTGCAGAGAGAGATGTGCGATCCCCTGTGTGCCCACCGCCGCACGGCCTCAGTGTCAGCAGTCAAATTGGACTGTGCAGGCAGGAAGCCCCCGTCTTTGATTATACAATAATATCTATCGTATTGAAGCCTATGGGATTCTGTGTCTGCCTGCTGCACAGAGAAGCTCTGACTGTGGGTGTCAGGAGTCAGATCCTGCTGACTTGCCACCAATTTGATCCCAGCTGGTCGTGAAGAGCAGGACTGACCACGAAGCCATGGACAATTACTCCAGGCCTCTACATTACATTACGCCCTCTGATTCTTACGATTTTCATACTTCGCCAAACGGATGGACAACCTCATTTTAAAGCATCGAGGTGAGGCGACACCTGACGACCTGCTAACATTCAAAAGTGTGTCTCATTTCGCTCTCTCGGGATGCAACCGGTGGCTTTGACAGAGCTTAAAGAACTGCGCAAAGTAGCAAGAAAGACATGAACGACTGCACGGAGGAGGTGTAAAAACGTAAACTGACACTTTATAATTGTTTTTAAGTGCTGATTCTGACACAGGGTTCCTACAGGTTTCTACAAGTTCAATTTAATACCTTTTTCAGACTACTTACAATTCACAGCCATACTTGCAAAAATTTGTGACTCTTAGAATTTAGGAAAATGTATTGATTTATGCCTTGATTCCCACCGTTCTGCGTCATTTCTCAACAGGGGCTGCAAAGTTAGTGATAATTGGTTCCTAATTTCAATATAAATTGTTGGAATGGGTGGAACTGAGTCGACTAATGGTCATTTCTTTGCAGCTTGGACATTTAACAGACACACTTAAACATAACACAGTGAAGAAGTTTATAGCAACATGACTTAAGACCTACCATATCAAATTTAATACCTTTTAAAGATTTTTTTAAGGATTTAAATGCAGATTTGTAAATTCAAGACTTTTAGGACTTTTTAAGACCCCCACGGGAACCCTGCTACAGGTTTCTACAAGTTAAATTTAAGACCTTTTTATGACCTTTTTAAGACAGAATTTAACGTCCATTTCCAGTGTTGGGAGTAACGCATTATACAAGTAATCCACTACAGTAACAGATTAATTTTTGCTGTAACACAGTAGTGTAAAGCATTACTAATCAATTTTCAGTCATATTTTACTTGGTACAAGGAAGAAGAAAATGAAAAACACTGCATAGTTAACATGGACTCAGGCTGATGGGTTGGTTTTATCTGTCAGATCTGGGAAATACAATAGTTTAAAACCAGCCTTTAAATTAGCGCTGCATCATAAGAGAAAAAAACTGATGTGCAATAATATTACTCAACGTTACAATGATGACATGCCTTACAGTTGCTTCCAAATTGGCACCACTGACTCTAACCAACATGTAGCAGAGGCTCCATCTGACTGGACATACAGTTACCTGCTGACTGTGAATGCATGGAATTGATAATTAAAACAGTGCTGCATAATCAATCACATTGCACCTGCAGCATTGGAATGCTTATTAATCTACACATAGAATAAAGAAATAATTAGTCAGGGCCGTTTTTTTTTTTTAATTTATAGTAATATATGATCTGCTTTCCAGAGGGATCATACTGATTCATAGAGATCATGTCAGTAAAAAAAACAACAGAGCTGTCAAAACTTTTCTACTTGGCTAATTTTCATTTTAAATGGTCCATTGATCAGAGTAATTATAGTATTTTACAAAGAGTGTTACACGAATCTCAGGCAAAGTCACCAGTCTACTGAGTCTATTTCAGTCTGATGTTTTAGTGTCTGTCTGCACTAATGTGTTTGGTTTCAGTCTGCATTAACCTGCATAATCTGTCTTGCTGCTGATGCTGAAAAAATGATGGAGAAATACCATGAGCTCATCGGCTGCAGGTCCAGTTTCTGAACTCTAACATGCAGTGAGTCTGATTTAAGAGTTATGCTAGCGTGAACACGTTATCGATTCATTACAAAACACCAACACTGCAAAATACGTCCATGCAATCTGAGTAATTAATGGAAACACTGCAGGAAAATGTGGACGTGTTTGATGCAAAAATGTAGTTTCCAGTCAGATGATAACAAAAAAAGCCAAAGCCAGAGGAAACTAGAGGAAAACTTGTAAATAATGCTTCATGTGGCAAGGTAAATACTACTTACTGTATGAGATCGAAAATTGGACATTGAACGCCCCCTCCCGTCAATAAAAATTTGATAAATGAGCTGCAGATGAAAATAACCTTTGACCTTTTCAACATGGGCATGAGCAACAAGGGATTCATCGCGATAAACAACGCTTTTAATATTCTCCTGCTGTTAGCTGATTATTTTGCACATTTAGCATAGCAACCAGCATACACAATTAGCAAAAATTTCAAATAAAAAGGCAGATGAATTAACACGTCCACAACTGTAACAGGTCACAATAAATTGTGTGTCGGCCATTTTTCATTTCACTACGACAACAAAAGCACTTGAACACAATGCACTTATAATTTCGAATTCACAAGTAGAAAGCATCATTTTTCCCAATAGCACGTGGAGGCAGCATAAAAGGTGAGAAAATTGCAATCCAGATTCACGATTTTACCTCATCTTAGGATCCTCTGTCCAGATCGTGCATGAAAAATTCATTTTAGGTTGGGTTGCGATTTTTGTTGACTATATTGCAATAAACAAATAGATCCATCAAATAATAATGATCATTATCTATTTTTTCCCTCAATACAGGAACGTATTTTGAGCTGTTGAAGTTTTATAATGAATCAATAACATTTTCACACAAGCATAAAAACTAAAACTTAATAAAGCTTGGTCAGTGTGAGGTCACATGACTCACAGGTGTGTAGATCAGGTGGAATAGAGGCCGGTGACCTGCCTGAACAAACAAAAGTGCTGTTATTTGTGAAGATGGTTTATCGCAATAGTCAATGAAAAAAAAAATCACAACCCTACCTAAAATGATTTTTCCAGTCCATTGTTGTTCAATCTGTCTTTTATGATAATGATGATTTGACATTTATCGTGGTAATTATCAATATAAATCTTATTTTCCATGTTGTATAGCCTTAGATTTACTGCAGTCCTCCCTGGTATAATAAACATGTATCTACGTACGTGCATACACAGCGCGCAGTGTGCACACTAACAATGTATCTGACGGTAAAAGTGAGCCATGGGGCGAATCTGAAAAAAGAGACAGGAGTGAAGGAAAAAAGATGATGATCATTAGTATTTGATGGATCTAATGACCAGGTGAATTTATGTAAAGTGGTGCCGGATAATGGGAAAGAGGCGAGAGGAAGGAGAAAATCATTTAGTGGAAGAGAAGAGGAGGGGGGAGAGTATATCAATGGCGTGCTGAGGCGGAGGAGGGGGGGGGGGTTACAACAACAAGCTGAGAGGCATCATGACCGAAGATATAGATCAATAACCCTTCCATTATGTGTTGAAGAACAGGGAGATGAGAAGGGGAGGGGATGGCGATGGGGGAATAATTTGCTTGATAAGTACACGAGGTGGGGAAGCATGTATTTGTATGGGGGTTCTGACAGGGTCACATAAACAAGTGGCAGCATCTCTCCCCAGAGGACCAGCAATGATGATGATGAGGAGGAGGAGGGGGAGGCATTGGAGCGGGGGAGAGCGCCGGGACGCACTCCGGCAGCATCTCTCTGCTGGCAGGTAAAAATAAAAGTCAACAGGAAAGGGCTGGCGTGATAGCCGCCATCCGTTACGGGTAAATTGAACTGTCAGCCCCTCGGTGTCATTTCCACGGCTGGATGAGAGGCAGAGGAAAAGGCAGAGAGAATTATGGGGGTATTCACTGGGTGATCAAAGCTCGCAGCGGGAATGTTACGGCAAATTAACTCCCGACGATGACGGGCGAGCGAGGGTAGGGCCGTCGGAGAGATAGAAGGACGGGAGGATAAACAGGCCGAGGGGAGCTGAGGATACGTATCTGTTTTCGTTTTTTGAGCCGTTAAAACACATTCCGTCAGTGGATGCATTTGGTTCATGTTAGCACCCTACACGCAGCTCAAGACAAGGCTTCTGTTTATATTATGCCAGTATGAACGCCAAAGCACAGCACACTGTGTTTACAGAAAACGCCGCAGCTCCAAACTTGATTGCATGTGATTTCAGATATACATTATGTGCAAAAATGTTAAAACAATTCATGGGTTTCACTTTAAGTCGGCCCGACGCTGTCATTGTGCATCTATGTGCAGAGAAATACATACTGGCATAGACCAGCAAAAGGCCTGCTTCTGTGTACATGTTCTGGTGTGTTGGCACGGATACGCATGTTATTGTCAAGGAAATGTGGAGTGAATTTAGAAAAAAACCCAAAAAGTAAAGTAAGCCTTGTTTCCATCAGCTGGTCTGAAGGAAATGAACTAGTCTTCACAATGAAATGCACGAATCTTGACTACGTTATTCACTGAATTGTTTGATAAGTACAGTATATGAGTATAAGTAGCAGCATGCCTGGTCGACCATGTGTAAACATCCTTTATACAAGGATAAGTTGTTTAACCAATGGTATGAAATAGTTCACCTCCTGCCTCCTAATGGCTACGGTCATAAAAGCTGAGAACGCCGTGTGATTTAAGGTAGTTTAATTCAGTGTTTGCATTTTACCCATCCTAATACACACAGTACCTAGCATTAGCATTAGCACAAAGCACGCATCAGGACCAGTGAGCTGCCATGGAAAGGGACCAACTTCATCAGTACAACGCTTAAGAGCACCGACGGTCACCTTCACCTATATGTACGTGTTTTTAATGGCGGAGGAAGTCGGAGAACCACATAAAACCTGGAGATGAACATGGACAGAGCAGGTAAACTCAACACAGAAAGGCTACACATAAAAATGGAACACAGAACCTTCTTGCAATAAAGTGGAGGTGCTAACCACTACACCACACCACATTAAGGTCTAAATGAAACAACGTACCAACATGATTTTATTTTATTTTCCTATTAATCTTTACCTCCTAAGACTGAAGTTGGTTGTCTCTAGATATGTTTGGAAAATACGTTGTTTTAATGTGAGATTATGCAAAAAGATGAATGACTTGTGAAAAAATGGGAGTTATTTACTTGGGTGACTTTCGGATGGGGGTGGAACTGGGGTGCTGTGGTTAGCACTGTCGCCTCACAGCAGAGTTTGCATGTTCTCCCTGCATCTGTGTGGGTTCTCTCCAGGTACTTCCTCCTACCACCCAAAGATATGCACTGAAACGGATGGGCAATCTAATCTAACCCATAGATGTGAATGTGAGAGTGAATGGTTGCTCGTCCTGGGTTGGACTGATGACATGTCCAGGGTGTAGCCAACCTTCACCCATTGGTAGCCGGGACCCCCACGACCCTATTGAGGCCAATGAATGGATGGATTTTGGGAATGGAAGAACTGGTCAAAAGCTATAAATCACCTTCCATTCTCCCACTGGAATGAATGGGATGGGATCTGTTGTTAGTCTCCTAAAGGGGTGGGGCAAGAGGAAACCATGTGACAATACAACAGGAACTCGCTCTCCTGTGCGCTTTTAACACAGGGGTCAAATACATATCTACAGGAATACATATACTCATGACTATTTTTTCACTTTTTATTACAATGATGTACATTGTGTTATGCTATAAACATCTAAACTTATGTTCCATAATAGCAAAAAGTTAATAGAAATTAAAGCAGAACACAAAGGTTTATCCAAAAAAACGGGAAGCCACTTGGCGTTCAGACACACTCACACCGAGACAAAGATTAAGGTAAAAATGTACCTGGAGTTGACCTGAGAGCACACATTAATTTTCTTTTTTGACATAAAGTTTTATTTTTCTAAATGTATCACCTCTCTGTAAGTAGCTTTGGCTTGACATCTAACCTGGCAGAGTTCATATTAAAAATAAATAAATAAATAAATAATTGACATCACAGAGTTATAATTGCAAACACTTTCAAGCACTTTTCAGACCTTGAAGACACAACATTGCAATTCAAGGATTTCAAGCACCCATGCCGACTGACATTTCTTAAAGGATGAGACGATGGAATAATTGGGTTTTATTAGTCTGCACATACCTGTTGCTATTTGTTCTGTAAAACCACTCAGTCCAAACTTACTTGGACCTCCCATTATGCACAATAACATCTCTCAAAAAAGCAAAAAAAAAAAAACAAACAGTAAAAACTTGGTGAAACTGAGGAAGTCTTTTTCCAATATCCATCTTCATGCTTCAAAATGCAAATAAAAACACAATGCACTGCTGTTACTGTGTGCACATGGTTGCACATAGAGCCCCCCCCACCTCCACTCTGTCTCTATCCCAATGCTTAAATATTTATAAAGATTCCCGTTATTGTATTAACTATTTATTGATTTATAATTTAAAAGATTTATACTGACTCTGTGGAACTGCAGGGGTGAAAGACTTTCACCCACATAAAAAGGGGACTCGTCCATGGCTATTTATTGTCTTATAGTGTTAAATCTGAGCCCGTTTGCCTCTTGGCATTCAGAGAAAGATGTAAAAACTGCAGAAAGACAAAGAGCCACAGAGACCACGACACAGAGAAATGAACCGCGCGGACAATCCAGGTTCAATATGGCTTCTGGATAGATGCTGGTGAGCCAAATGCTCCATCTCCCACCGGTGCCAGTGCTTCGGTGACGAAAATGTATCGCGTTCCTCCATCTCTTATTGATTTACATCTTCAGGCTCTTTCTACACAACCACCACTCTCACCTCTGCTGTCAGCGAACAGAAAAGGGGGAGGCGACCAAAGCTTAATGCACAACAAAATGCTTCATAAATGTCAGTCCCTACGCTGACTCAAACATGAATAAGATAATCATATATGGAGTTGAAATGATTGATTTCAAATCGATTAAAGAAATTATTTGATTACAGTTTTCCTAAACTAAAGCTTCATTTCCTTAATTTTGCTGATGCTAAACATTGGTTCCACTGTTGTCTTTCACACGTACGCTTATTGTGACGAGTTGGATACAAATTTGTTGAAGACTGCAGTGCACATATTGATTATATACGCCATTTGACTATTTTATTTTATTTTTTTTAACTTATACTTTTATGTTGATGATGTTGCTATTTTTTATATAGCTATATAAATTTTTATATATACTTTTATACTGTTGTTATTGTTGTTATTTCTATATAGATAGTCTGTTCTGTGGGTCTGGAATAAAGGACATGTTCTTTGTCTTTTTCACATTTTGATTTTTTTTTTCGCCTATTCAAATAATCGTTCAATTGAATGAGAAAATAATCTAAAGATTAACTGATTACAAAAATAATCAATAGCTACAGCTCTAATCATGTACAATATAAATTATAAGAAAAATTGCATACTATTATAAATTATATCCAATTACATATTGTATTTACATACGTTTACATTTAACACACAGATATATGTAGTGGATTATGATGTAGAGTAATTATATTGATTGATATTGACAAATATACATGTTGTATTAATAGACTGATATAATTTGTGTGTTGTATTGTAATAAAGGGGTTGGAATTGGAAGTGTTTACTTCTTCCAACTCCTTTTCAGATGTGTAAATAACACTAAAATTGTCTTAATTATTCCCTTTGTATAATAGTATAAGTTTATTTTTTGGTTATCTTATTAATTTTCTACAGGCTTTTTCTTTTGTTAGTGCTGTATGTGCTTTTTAAATGTCCAAAGTAAAACTTACATTCATTCACAGTGTCAGCGATGACGGACATTAATTTAATCTGATCAGGTTTTATGTCCACATTTTTCCACACCGCTGTTTTGACTTTGAAAACAGATCCTGACAGGCAGCAGTTCTTTGGCGAATCTGTGGAATGTGTGGTGGCACCGAAAGAATAAAAACAAAGTATTAGAGTTAACACAAGTGCAGCGAGTAATTAGTTCCCTTGTTAGGCAGGATTGGGACAGCCTTCTAAAAAAAAAAAAAAAAGAGGGGCAGATTCATCATAATTCAGGGGCTCAATCAAGAGACAAGGGATGGAGAGGGGGGATAAAAGTGTGCGGTGGCCAGCAGAAGGAAGGATGCTTGGCTCGGGGAGTGGTGGGCGATGGCAGGAGGGAGCGTGCAGAGAGAAAGAAAGGTGTTGGGAGTGAAAGGCAGAGGGGGCTTTTATGCAGTGCCCAGTGAGTGACAAGGAAACCATTAAGGGAGTAGCACTGGCCAAAGGGATTAAGTCCACACATGCATGGCTATTATTCAAGCTAATTAAAGGCTCTTTTTTCTGGGAGGCCAGGTTTACCTCTACAACAAAGCCAGCAGAGAAAGAAGCAGGAAACTGCTCAGGCGATTATGCCTAGCTGGCAAATCTTTAGCATACGTTGATCTGGGGGAGGTCGAGGCGGGGGTGAACAATTTAAATAACCTCGTCTGCACTTCGCAAAAAAATCTAATAAATGAAAAGCCATTTTAAGGAACTGTACAGCACGGCCCTCCCATTATCTGTGATTCAACCTCTTAATATAATATGTTCAGAGCATTCAGAGTTTCACAGTCATGGTTCAGAGTTGATCAAAGTGCTGGGTTTTAATTAAATAAAACATATGAAGAGGTAGTAGAGCTGTGGAAACTGGTAAAATGCCTACTACACATTATGAAAAAAACATGATTAAAGTCTGTGAATCAATGAAATAATTGATTATGATGAATAAATGAAATAAATAGTACCTAAGATTTGGATTTGAAAAAAATAAATAAATAAATTTTGTTGCCATATCATCCACATCTGTGCCCACTTGAGAATTTGACATTGCTGCATAACAGTTGAGCTGAACATCTATGTCAACGTAATAACTAACAGTGGCAATACGTACATAAATAATTCAATCAAGCATCATAAATACTTCTCACTGAAGATGAACATGACATTCACCTGAAAAAGAAGAGACCAAAAATTATTTTATCTCTTAAAAAATGTTTTCCTTTCATTCAGTGTTTATTTGTATCTGAAGAATAATGGAAATGTTATTTAATGCAGCTTCATCTGTATTTAACCTGGACTCTGTGGCTCCTGTTACACTAGGCTTTACCCCTAATGCTGGTTTGCACACTCATGAGCTGTATTTTATGTGAATCTGTAGGTCCTCTCTAAATCAGAGGAGACACATTTATATGTACATATACTCACATGTACCCCCCAACATCTTCAGTCTCTTATCCTATTGGACTAGTAATTACAGCACTACATTAACTGTCTGGATTCGTCTGAGTGTTACCAGGTCCAATGTCCAACATTATTTTTATGATTTATGTTGATAGGACCCTACGGGACAAATAAACAATAATAAAACAAATATTCTAAAAGAAAAAGAGAAACCTAAAAAAAGAAACTTAGAGAGAAGACAATAAGAATAAAAAGTGAGCAAAAAAAGTCTAGAATATGTTTAGTTTCACCTTCATATGGCTAATATGCTAACATTCAACAACAGAAAGTGTCAATTTCCTGTGATCACCAAAATTAGTTATTCCGAAGGATGATGGATTAGCGACCCCTAGAGGTAAGAGAGGAAAATGCACAAAAGGATGGATATATACAGGAAGACAATCAGCAGCATTTAATGTCACTTAAATTCAAGCAACAGTTAGTTCTGACACAGTCAAGGAAGGTAAAATAAAACTCATTGTGTTGGATGGATGGATGGATGGACAGGTGTTTGGGTGGATGGAAGGATGGAGGGATGGATAAGTTGATGGATGAATGGATGGAGAATGATAGTGAATCAATGTTGTAGAAGATGACGGTGTTTCCACGGTAACTACGGAGCTTCTGAACGTCCAAATGGGTCATATCT
>JAPQRQ010000026.1:4002674-4015001 GCA_037367365.1 Apogon talboti | reverse complement strand
AAAGGGAGGTAGCGGGGGGGCTGGGTGGGGAAGGGGCATCACTTCACTTTACTGGTTTTCCACCCACACACATGCCACAGTGGATCAGTCAGCCGGGATTGCACCTGACACTTGACATGCAGCCAACAGAGCAGACAAGCACAGAGGGATGAGAGAGGGATGTACGGGATGAATGACAGACAGCCGGCTGACTGGAGGAGGCGGGGGTAATGGGGTGTGAAGAGGAAGACCTCGGGAGACAGCGAGGGAGGCCATCTGCCCGTCAGCCCACTCGTCTTCCACACCCACTCCTTCCCCATCCTTCACTGTCTCATTCAGTCACACACACATCCAAACACAGCTCCAGTCCAGACAGATGCATTAACAGGCAGATCCCCGGCAGAGTCCCTAACTATCTGACACCTGTTGGAAATAGGCCACCGCTCACTTAAGCACAATTGCACAACGGTAGCTGAAGGTTAGTTAAGGTAAAGAGGGAAGGGGGGGAAAAAAAAGGAGAAATACTTCAGGTCTTTGTTTAGTGATGATTTAAGTCAGTCAAACTCAGCTTTATTGTCAGTTTTACCATATGTACAGCACATATAGAAGAGTGAAACTGCAAAAACATAGTATATAAAAAATAGGATGTAACTATACACAGAATATACCAGTAAACATAGAATATACCTATAAACAGAATATATCTATAAACATAATATATATTCTGTTATACTTGATGTTTTTCTGTTATATTCTATGTTTATATACCAGTAAACATACAATATACTTATTAACAGAAACAAATACAACATAATACTTCACTGTGTAATCTACAACCATGTTCTGTGACGGTTTTAATGAAGGACCCTTAGCAGCAGAATTTACACACTGTTCCTTTAAACCACACATCATCTGTGATAAATGTAATGAATGGATTTCTTTCATCATAGAATATTAGCAAAACAGATATTTTTAAATATTACCAACTGTTCAGGTTTGTCATTAAACCAGAGGCAATGATAAGTTATAAAAAATAAAGTAGTGGCCATCATACAAGTTGCATAATATTTCTTGCAGTTTGAAGTTCAAGCGTTAGTTTTAAAAGAGGTGGATTAATATGTAAAGGGCCAGAGAGATGATGATTAACTTTATTAATCGCCAAGGGGAAATTCATGTCATCAACTAAAGGTTAAAACAGATAGAGTCAATGATTTGACAGAATATTCAGTCGATCTTCGGTCTCTCATCCATCTTCAATTACAGTAATAATCACACTTTCCTGCCATCTTTATTAAAATTATGTGATTTTTTGCAACTAATTTGGAATATATAACATATTAAACATTGACACAGCTGTGTTTTGTTACTTCCTGTTGTAGCTGTTGTATGCATGTGGATGTGTAGGATGACAACTCTGGATGGTTGAATAATAGTGGATATGTACTGCTGAAATAATAACAATATTCAAGAAAAAATCCAATCCAATCCAGCAGCCATTCTGCCCACTTTGGTGGGAAAATTACTGTTAGACTGAACATCAAGCTCAAACTAATTATTATTTTCCACTAATTCCAGTTATTTTCCAGTATTTCGAGCGGACAAGCCTAACATTAGCTATCTGCTGGTAGTTCTGCCAATAATATTATTTTGTACAACATTGACGTCAATTAACTGGCCAAACCAATTAACCCTTATAAACCTACAACTATTTTTATGGCGATTTCTTTATATTTAACCTTTCCTAAAGGATTTATCACCATTCACTATAATATTATCCTCCACATTTTGTATTTTTCAATAAAAATCAGGTACTTTTCCATATTTTATTTACTGATCATGTAGATGTTCATAAAAGCTCAGAGGAAATTCAGAGGTTATTATGTCAGAATAGTGAAAAATAAAGAAAATTTGGACTCTATAAATGGACATAAACCAATACATATGTGTAAAGACACTTCATCATATACATTGAAAACATCAGCTAACCAGCACTTTGGTCATGTTGTTTTCCTTATCTTATTAAAGTATGCGAGATTTACCAGATTTAATATCCGAAAATCTTAAAACATAAGATATTATATGAATTTATTGATCCCACCGTGGGGAAATTTCAGTTATCAGCAGCAACAGAGAAAACGACAGGTATAAAAACCACAAATGAGTAAAAATTGAAATGTAAGAGAAATGTAAGAAATTTTGTATCTATATAAGTCTAGAATTAGAATTGAAAATTGAATATTATTTGCATATTTACATTGTGGTTGCACATGCACATGGTGTGATATGGGGGGGGGCAGTGTTGTGCAAGTTCCTTCCAAACTGTAATCCAATACAGATTACTTGTTACTGTTATTTAAAAGTAATTCCTTACCTTGCATCTTAAATAATAACCCCCCAATACAACAGATAGGAGAGCCTTGTGACACATACATTTTGGCCCTGAAGTCCATGTGGTCAGATAGCTCAGTAAGTAACACGATAGTCTACGATGTTCCAATCCCAGCAGGAACGCTTGTATTTTTCACAACATTTTCCATGTTCAAACAGGGGGCGGGGCCGAGGACGCCGGTAGATAAATCCACAATCAATAAAGAATTCTAACTAGTAACAGAAATGTTATCTTACCTTGTCATTGCTGATCACAGAGATCATACTAACTATCTTCTGTAAAGCAGGGTTAGGGTTAGTAATGAGCATACGTCCATGTGGACAACGGACTGTCTTCTGTCGTCTTCACCCATTGGCTGAACACCAACAGGAAA
Organism: Apogon talboti; assembly: GCA_037367365.1. NCBI lineage: Eukaryota > Metazoa > Chordata > Actinopteri > Kurtiformes > Apogonidae > Apogon > Apogon talboti. Next base: position 4,012,260 of record JAPQRQ010000026.1, on the reverse strand, counting down.
TAGAACTGTACAGACGCATTTTTGATTCCTTAAGGTCTCACAGTGTTTCTGTTTTTTCATTTGAGCGATTAAATTATGTGTTATTGAACATGTACTGAGTAAACCATTCCTGAAAATTGATTAGTAATGCCTGACACTACTGCGTTACAGTAAAAGTAATACTTTACTGTAATGCATTACTTTTGTAACACGTTACTCCCAACACTGGTGGGTGGGGGGGTGTCGATGAAACACTGTGATGTGGACCATCCTCAGACCAATAAACACAAACATGGCCCTGGCGTTCCTCCTTCCTGTGCTGCTTTAACAATCGTCATTATTTATTGCCGAGCCAGAAGCCCAGAGACATGCCTCTGCTCCTTCATCTGCTCCTGTTCAACCATCCATCCATCCCAACCGTCCGTCCGTCCGTCCAGGGGTCTGTTTCCTAATTACCCCTCTCTACCTTCTGTTGGGTCTCTTCATTCATCTATCTGCTGACTCTGGCTCTCTGTGATAAAAAACAGTAACGCGGGAGGGGAACCAAACTGCTTCTTAATTTTCCCTGACAGCCTCCTTTAAACACACAGGCCCAAATCCACACTCTAATTGAAAGCACATTCCTATTCCAAACAAATTAAGCACAATTAAGGCCCCTGAGTTATGAGTATCTATCACTATGCGATGTTTTTGTAAAAATCACGGCGCTCTAGATCAAAGTCTCTCGACCCCTCGGCTTAATTGCCTCATTAAGAGCTCCCTTCTTTGTGCTACGGGCTTCATAAATACAGGGTCTGCTCGTTTCATTTGGGAATTACACTAAAAGACGCCCCTTAAACTAATCGCTTCCACGTTTTCAATAAAAGTTCATCTGTTTTTAGGTAGAGAACAGAATGAGATTTTCCTCCATTTATAGAGCATAATTTGCCAGGGCCTTTTTTAGCTCAGAGTGTGATATATCACCGCAGCTGTGACAAGTACCAAACCTGTAACCATGTTTAGCTACTTTACAACACGTATTAAAAGGGCTTCCCTTACATTTGGTATCATTAACCCATAAAGACCCAAACATCCACCGACGACCTAAACCATCCACTGATCTAAACTGTTTAAAACCTATTGATCCACTAATACTATTAATACATGTAAATAATTGGTGTAAAATACAGTTATTCATCTTTTCATGGTCATCAGATATGACCCATTTGGACGATCAGAGGTTCTGTAGTTACCGCGGAAACACCGTCACCTTCTACAACATTGATTCACCAGTAAAACCCCTGGAGTTGGATCAATGACAGTGGATGGAGATGCTTGGTTTATGTTCAGTTAATGATACATTTGATGAAAAAGTTTGATATAATAACTTTTGAATTTATTCTGAGTTTTCATGCACATCTCCATTAAGCGTAAGAAATTAAATATGGGGAAAATACATAAATTACAGTGAAAAATGCTAAATACAGAGGATAATTTTATAATAAATGGTGATAAATCAGTTAAGAAAGGTTAAATATACAGAAAAATACAGAAAAGTAGCACCGGGTCTTTATGGGTAAAAATAAAAAAAAATCTGAGAGCTCATAACCGTGGATGCACGAGCTTTAAGGTCTTAGGTGTGGCATTTGACACATCATAGCAGGTGACAGGAAGAAGGTGTCGCCACCAGGAACAAGCAAATCACATGGCAGGAGGATGATTGTGTGCAGCTGAAACAGTTTCCTCCCTCCCATATCCTCCTCCTCATCATCATCACAAAATGCCATCCGAGCATGGCTGGCTTTTAATTTAATCTTATAAATGAGGTGCGCACTCCTAGACAACATGCTGTTCCAATTACAAATGGCTGCTTTATTGGGGGACAGCGACACAGGGGAAAGAGTGGGAGAGATAGAGTGAGAGAGGAGAAAGAGGAGGGGGTTATGAAGAAAAAAGAAGAAAAAAGAGAGAGAGAGAGCCAGAGGAAAGATGGTGGTATGGAACATTTGTTAGTAATCCAATTCCACATACCATATGGCTTCATTACCATTATGCGGGAGAGAAGACTTCAGTCAGTCTGAAAATAAAGACCTACTTAGCCCCATCCAAACTGACCCCAAATGAGACATGTTTGTCTCCGTGTGACAGTGTTAGTGTTATTGCCCTGCTCTTGCATTCTTTGTGGTCGGTTCAGATTGAGCCTGCAGCTGCGCGTGGTTTCGCTGTGTGTGTGTGTGTGTGTGTGTGCGCGCGTGTGTGTGTATGCAAGCGTGCACGTGGCTTTAGTCCATGTCTGGGGTGTGTGTGTAAGATAGGGATCGGGCGGTTTCCCAGTGACTGATTATTACGGAAGAGAGTCCTTAGTCATTACTGTAGAAAGAGAGAGAGAGAGAAAGAGAGGTGGGGGGGGGGAAGAGGGCCCATAAGCCAGCTCCATTCAGATGTGAAGATGACTGATAATGCAGGAGCAGCAGGACCCCTCGCTGGGTTCATTGGCCCCTAAGTGCTCTTTTGCTGAATGTGTCCCTTATCTTGCCCTGACAGCAGTAATAGAATATGCATAGCTCTATTAGCATACAAGGTAATGGCACCCTTGAGGGAGGGCACTGACATAAAACTTTAAGTAGAAATCAAAACATTGGTGAAGGCAGAAGCAGAATAAAAGGGGTTATTGTCACCCGGTGCAAACACGGCCCGAGGCCTCGACCGTGGCTGCACGCAAGGTATGCTGTCTTTACGCTTCCATGCACATCTGTCTGCACACACACACACACACACACACACACACACACACAAATGGATACACAGAAAATTTAATAAGTTCTGTACACCCGCATGCATAAGTGTGCCATTTTATCATACATACAAAGAACATATTCCATATTATGCAGGTATTTTTCATGTAGGCATGCATGAATACGCTCCCACACTGAATCATCCTCCTCGGGGCATCTAGCTAAATAAAGTGAAATGGGGTGCAAAATATGGCAGTGTACCATCTTAGCTCAAAGTCTCCAAATAAAAGAGAATACGTAAAGGCAGATTTATGGCAAGTGAAACACGTTTGCCATTTCCACGAGTGTTCACATAGTAAAACAGACCTGAGAAATGTCTAAATATCTGCTAAAGTGCCAGAATGAGGCGTAATCGAAGGCATTTAGGAGAAATAAAACAGTCCTCCAGCGAGACATTTGTTGGCAGACGTTAAGGGGCTGACAAGAAGCAAAGGTGATGGGTACGGAAAGGTGATGAGAGGGTCCGCGCACACATTATCTTACTGTACTTTCCACTGGAGCGCAGGCTGAGCGGGTCAGACAAACAACACGAGGCTGCCTGCAGAACCACCACTCAGCATAAGAAAGCAATTTACAGCTCCTTCCACGTCACCTAGAAAAATGATAAAGAGAGAGGCCGAGTCCGCTGAGGAGCCTAATTTCGTCTGGTGGGACAGACTGGGAGAGTGTTAGCTTTTCCACATATTAACTTTTATTAAATATATTAACCTTGAGGAAGAAGCCAGGGAAGCCGTGTCAGTAAAGGTTAAGAATTAACACCACCGGGGCACGCCATTTGGAGAGCGCCAACGCCGCTCCCATACAGAACCACCTCTTCCTTTTCCCCTTTTTCTTTGTGCAGCTTCGGTGAGTGTGCACAACAAAATCAACACTAATAAGGCAATAATATCAGTAATTGCGTCGTCAATTGTAATTATGGTGATTATGGAGTCCTCTTTGATATGCGGTTCTCCTCCGGTGTCGATACGAGCCATATGTGAACATGGGACAATTATGCTAATGATTCCACATCCAAGCATGTAATTCTAATGTGAAATAAAGTTCACCACCTTGACTATGAGAGCCTGGTGAGGAATGTCTGTCTGCGCTGAAAGATCAGGCCATTATGAAACAGAATAGAATAGAATAGAATAGAATAGAATAGAACACAATAGAATAGAACACAATTGAACAGAACAGAACAAAATAGAATAGAGCTTTATTGTCACTGTCACAATGAAAATCAGTTTAGCAGCTCTGTTCTGTTTAACAGCAAAAACACTTAGTGCAAAAAGTATAAAAATGTCAGACAAAATACTGAAAATGTAGGCATGTGCAAAAAGCTACAGGATAAAATATTAAATATACATGATATACAGGGTGTTTGCTCTTTATCAAATAAAAATTCTATATTTTTTCAAAAGTGCCATTTTTTCTTCCCAGACCTTGACTTTATGTACTTTTATACTTACATTCCTACTTTTTCGGTTGAGATTGTACCTGTTGTGTGTAGCAGAAAAGTTCATTTGAATAAATGTATGAATGAATGAATGCATAATTCACAGTAAATTATGTTTAACTGTGATAAATGTTTTCAAAACATATGAAAATAACAATAGTGCATGGATATCACATAAACAAGTTCCACTAGAATCATTCCAGTACCAACCGATTAGTGAAATCATATCAGGCTTTTTATATGCTTTACTCATGTATTTCTTATCCTTGAACATACTCTAAAATTCGACTATGAGAGAATTTCACACAAAATTCCAGACTTTTCAAGACTTTCAAGACCTGCTCAAGCACCCTGATATGCTACTAAAGTACTACAAAAACTACTGAAATATACAAAATCTACCTCTATACTACAGATGAGAAATACGTACAACAGAGAAGGATATATACAAGCAATATAGGATATATACAGGTGAGATTGGGAAAACGGTGCATGTGTTGTGGCTATTGCACTGAGGTAGGGTGAGTATTGCACAGAAATAACACAGGAATAAAAAACTGCGTTACAGTCGGTCATCAGTGTAGGTCTGAAAGAGAAAATTCAACATGACTGACCAGTTATTGACGGCGTTGTGTTAATTAGCATCAACAAGTAGGCCAGATATCAACTACAACCGAGTGTTGACACATTCCAAAATACTTATTATAGGACTAGCGCATAATTAGACTTGGCCCCACTTTTATGGACCATTTTGGCCCCTTCTAATGGTCTCTGTGCTCGGACTCAAACAGACCAATAAAGCATCGTCTAGTGTTGTATACCGAGCATTATTAAAAAGAGGCAGACACCATTAACAGCCGTCCAATCCATCTCAAACTGGGCAGAACCGCTTCTTCGCTGAGAGATCGGTAAAACAAAGAGACAGCCTTTTCTAATCTGTGGTTTATTTAATATGTTTATTACATGGGTGGCCGCTTTAATGAGAAGACTCTGGGCTACAGTTCTCCAGAAATATCACCGAGATCCATTCCAGCAAAGAATTCACTCGGCAAATGCAGCACAACAACTGTGTCATGTCAAAAATATTTAGTCTCCATGGCAACCCGGCGGCATTCATAAATCAGGGTTCGTACACAGTTTTCAACGTCAAATTCAAGCACTTTTAAGAGTCATTTTCACCTTATCGCTGGGGTAAAATACATATCTACAGGAAAACACAGACTCAGGATTATTTTTTTCACTTTTTCTCACAACGATGTACATTCTATTATACTATAAACTTCTAAAATTATGTTTTATGATAGCAAAAAGTTTAGAAATTAAAGGACAACACAAAGTTTTATCCAAGAAAAAAAAAAAACAGGAAGCCACTTAACGTTCTACAGGCACATTCACACCGAGACAAAGATTAAGATAAAAGTTAACCTGGAGTCGATCCAAGAGCACTCGCTAATTTTCTTTTTTGACATAAAGTTTTATTTTTCAAAATGCATCACCTCTCTGTAAGTAGCTTTGTTTGTAATTGCAAACACTTAAAAGCATTCAAGCACTTTTCAGACTTTGAAAATACAACATTGGAATTCAAGCATTTTCAAGGATTTCCAGGATTCCAGATTCCAGAAGTTAAATTTAAGACTTTTTAAGACTACTTAGAACAGAATTTAATTTCACGGCCATACTGGCAAAAATTTGTGACTCCAAGAATTTAGGAAAATATATTTATTGACTCCAACACCTTGATTCCCATCGTTCCAAGTCATTTCTCACCGGGGGCTGCAAAGTTAGCATCAGTTAGTTCCTAATTTCAATATAAATTATCGGGTTGGAACAGGTGTAACCAAGTCAACTAACATTACTTTCTGTGCAGTTTGGACATTTAACAGACACATTTAAACACAATACAGTGAACAAGTTCATGGAAACATGACTTAAAACCTGCCATATCAAACGTAATACTTTTTAAAGACTTTTTTAAGGTATTAAAGGCAGATTTGTAAATTCAAGACTTCTAAGACTTTTTAAGACCCTGGAACACCCTGGATTACAAGCACCCAAACGAACCCTTATGAACGTCGGACGGCCTTCCACGGTGTCAGGGTGGGCTCGTATGTGGCTCCTACTGGTGGGTAGGTTTAGTTATAGATCGACAGGAGTGGGGCTAATACTGTTTTAAGTTCCCTCAGGTCTGTACAGCTGGTTTGGCAGGGTGACAAGACAAACTGGGCCTGGCATCTAACCCTAACCTCTATTTCATGGTGGCTTAGCACTTTCCCTCTCACTAGATTACACTTGCTGTGTTATGAGGGTCCACCGCTTCCAACTGATTTACCAATCCAATGACCAATCCATTTTCGCCAGATATTATTGTGGGCAGTCTCTGAAAGGGGAACAAATAAGAGCTGCTCGTAGATACCACAGTCCAAGTCCATCTGCAGCTTGCTTTATTTGGTTCTACTGTGATTTGATTTGTGAGGCTCTGAGTGCACAGACAGAGTGATGATATTCACAAAGACCACAATAAAGTACAGTTTTGTGCCACTACGACAGCTCAACAAGCCTCTGGACTACACTGGACTGGACTGGATGGACGGAACTTTGGCATCATTCACAGGGTCCTTGAAAATGTCTTAAATGTGATTTAAGTCCTTGACTATCCTAAAAAAAAAGTCAATGTTGAGAGAAATTAACATTTGTTATTATTGTTTTGTATCCCAGACCCTGTTAGAAAAGAAACACCTGAATTCAACGTGTCCCAATACTTTTGTCTATATCGTATATATCTAAAAAGTATCAAAATGTTCCAAAAAATAAAAAGTAAAAAATTCTTGCTATTAAATAGGGTGGATCAGTTAGAATTGGGCCGACATGGACCAGTTTGTAAGGCCTGAACTGGCCCTGACATACAGTATCAGTCTAATGTCTCCCATAGAGTTTCAGTTGGGCTCAGACGTGACTGGAGAGCACATTGTATGATTCATCATTTTCATAATCATCAAATCATCATCCTAGAAAACTCCCTACCATCAGGGGTTTCCTTACATCTGTTTCATAACATTATTTTTGTGCAGTCCCAACAAAGGAACCAACATCTGCTTCTTTCAGACAGTAAAAAGTACTTTTAGGATGCTTGAAATGACCATTATTTAAAAAACAGTGTTATCAATTTAAAAAAAACTACATGTATGACCTGCAGTGTTACAATACTACTGTTTTCATACAAACAACAGAGCCAAATACCCATGTGAATATGTAAATAAAAGAGTTTGATGAACAAAAAAGAAAACCAAAACACAAAAATGAACCTCCGCCATGTCTGCATTAGAATAAACACCTAAAACATATACACTACAGTACTTTTAAATATCGATACAGTATCGTGAAATATATCACGGAAACGATATGTTCTTACAACCCTGTTTGTCACCCATCCGTACGGTCCAACTCCCACTCTGGTGTGTGATGATGTTTGAGGTGCTGAAATAAGTTGGTTTGGAATGGTTTGGTCTTCATCGGAAACTGCAAAGCCGAACCAATTCCACACAACCGACTTGCTCTTGCTATTTTTAGCCACAAACTTCTCACTCTCCTTAGCAAACGCCATTATTGTACTGGAGTGTGGAGACCAAAGCCTGTGGAGAGCGCTCTCACAGTTGGGAGGAGGAGGCTATGGTAGCCCACAGGCGTGTGCCCCGGAGACACGAGAGAGATGAAACCGATTTGAAGATTACCCTTTTTAAAAATCGTCCTAATTAAAAAATCCGATTTAAATCCAATTGATGGTGCAGCCCTAGGTCCAACTGTTCTCCACGAGGCCTGTCCTTCAGTCTAAAACCCACCGACACATCCAGTCCAGACCAGACAAGCACAAAGACATACTGGTTCAGAATAAGACCTGGAACCGAAGCCTGGGATTTCCTGGATTTCTCTGCGGGCCTCTTTCTCCACCGCACACACACAGACACACACACACACACACACACACACACACACACACACACACACGTAGCACCCACACACTCTCACCATACTGAGATTCAGTCAGTGGAGGGACAGGCCGACGAATGAGGTGAGTCATACCGGTCTATTAAATGAAGTGGGAGAAATGTGATGGGCACTTACTTCAGCTTCTCACTGACCAAAAATCAACACAGAAGGTTATGGGGATTTAAAAACCATACTGAGCATCTGTGGCATCAGACGACGAAGGTAGAAAACCTCCAGCTTTAGCTCCAAGGAAACAATGAAGATCCATTCATTTCTGTCATGACGTTACCAGAGTCCGACTTCATGAAATTCTAAAGTTTCAAGCAGATGTGAAGATGACTTATCATGATATTTGATTTTTAGAGTCAGTAGTTGTTTCTGTTTCTGTCATTGTGTTATTAAAGTGTTGTTGGGTCCCAGAGCTCTACCTCAGTATTGGGGATACTTTGAAAAACAGATATTTCTTGGTATCTCTGGGCCTCTTGTTCACATGTAAACAGTATTTTAGAGTGCAAAAAGAGCCCTTTAACCTCTTAACATCAACTTTTTGCTGGTAACCCTAACACATCACCACTGGTGGATGTTAAGAGGAAACCCTTTCCAAAGTTAAGATGTTTATAAAATCCAGTTTGTGTGGTTAACAACCAGTAATGGAATAATGGCCAATATTGTAATAATTTTGGATATTTTAAATGCAATAAAGTCAATAATGTAATAATTTTGGTCCTCTTTAATGTAATTAAGCTAATAATGTAATAATTTTGGATATTTTAAAGTCAATAATGCAATTATTTTGGATATTTTAAATGTAATAAGGCCATTAATGTAATACTTTTGGCCATTTTAAATGTAATAAAGCTAATAATATAATCATGTTTGAGACATAATTAAGGAGCGAGAGTGCTGCATAGTACGTATCTTTGATACATGTATATGACAACTATGCCATCCACTATACATATTTATGATGAGCGAATTGCACAAAAACTGCAACAAAAAAAGTCTATTTCAAGCGATGGGCCAGGGGATTTATCTGACCACTAGAGGGAGTAGTGAGTCATTCTGAGGAAAAACACTACGGGGCCTTTGACCAAAGCATCAGAAAGCGACAAGACATGATGAGAGCCATTAAGAAACAACTTTTAGAGCCAAAGAAAAGAAGTGATAAAAACAGAAGCTGTTATTTTCTCCACTGGACTCAGCTGGAAATGTAAAGAATGGAGTTTGATGATAAAATGTCAGTGTTTCTCCTACACAGGAGTGTTTGATTCTGTGTCTTATGGAGGTATAAAGTTATTATGGGATGTTATCATCTTTGCCAAGTTGTTGTTTGCTGATCCACGGTTCAGACTAAACTGTGACAGTTCTGACCTTGTTTGTTGGATTCCAAACAGATCTTTAGTTCAGCTAT
>JAPQRQ010000026.1:3965063-3986909 GCA_037367365.1 Apogon talboti | reverse complement strand
TATTATTATTATTATTATTAGTAGTAGTAGTAGTAGTAGTAGTATTATTATTATTATTATTATTATTATTATTATTACTATTATTATTATCAGAATTACCAAATCATTTTAACCAAAACTGATTCTTGCAATATTTCTGTGTTAAAAACTGGAATAAATAAGTTACCATACCCAACTGTGACTCAGAGTGATTTGTCTCTCCTGGTTTAGGCTCAACCCTCACATTTTTCAGAGAGTTCCTTGCTCAGCCTCAGTGTGGTGTTAGCGATGAGCTGCCCATTTAACAGTCCTGGGGCTCCTCGCAGCCCGGTGGAGGCCATCTGTCTTAAAGCCCAGCCTGCTCTGGAGGATGGATGACATATGATGCACTTTCACTAGAGTTTCTCATACCCAAGTTTCCTGCTGACTTAGCAAAACCGGACAAGAAAACCATCTGTGAAAGTGCACCTAGCGTGTCTTTATGTAGTAGTAGGTGGATGATAATTTAGTAATCATCCTCCTCTCTGCTAAATCCACCCACTAAATAATTACTGTATGCCTTCAGGGGATCGACGTCATCGGCGTCATTAAAAGAACCACACATTCACACTGCGCTCATTTTGAAGAGTGGGAGTCTTTCATAAAAGTGTGATGCACCGAGATATTTTACTACCCTGACATCAGGAATGTGAGGAACACAACACTGGAGTCAGTTATTCTTCGGCGTGGACAGCAGACGTCTTTCACGTACTGCAGTATTCAAGATTTAAGTTGTGTACTTGTACATACAGTACTTCTACAACTGCAGTCATTCTTGTCTTTTGACTTAAGTCTTACAGTCAGTTTATGATTTCAGTTTCATTTCTTCCAAGTACATGATCCATTTGTTTATTTGTATTTTGAGGAGTTGACTAGTGTCAGCTGATTGTATTCTAGTGTTTTTCAGGTATTAATGAGGAAAGCCTTGATTTATAGAAGCTGAAAAGGTTGGATGAAAGCACATATCATCACATATGTTTTACAGAACTGGTGTTTATGAAGGCTCCCATTTTAATGTTGTCCACCATGAACCACTAACACTTGGGCAGAAGAGTCGTCAACTACATTCATTCATTGTAGTTCGCATTCTTTCTTTAATTTTTTACATACTGTGCCCTTCTTAAGTATCCACGAGAACAAATCATTTTCCTCTCCTCCGTCAGCCATTGTGGGCATTGAAAATTCTCCCTCAAATGTATTAATAGTTCAATTAAATTCAATGAAATGAGCTTTATTTGCATGAATCAAAAAGAATATTGCCAAAGCTATATCAAATAAGTTTAGCTCTGACCGTCCAATCACAGCAAGGAGAAATACTGACAACACTCTAGTGGTTTGTCCATTGGACATATGCACAAAACTTTAGCCATATTTACTAAATGTCGAAAAAACAGAAGTGCGTAATGTCAGTTTTTCCATTAAATCACAAATGCGATGATTTGTTTATTTATTATTGCAAGATGTCACGAGAAGTCATTCCATGAATATGGTGATGAACATAAATATTGTTGATTTACAGATATATTCATTATTATTATATATTATCCCTCTATCCTGTACTAAATTCAGTAATGGTTGGGTTTCCTGGTGTGTTCACACATACCGCACCATGTTTGTTGTAAAACTCTTCTTCTTCTCTTGTTGTAACATCCGTTTACATCTGTTTTTTTTGTTCACGTAACTCTAGTTGCAGAAAAAGGTCTTTCCATTGCAGTTTTACGCAATATACCAATTTGGCTACGCTGAAAAAACCACCTCTTGCCAGTGCAAAAACTTTTCATCAAAAAACAAGAGTTTTGGCAAAATTGACGTTTTTCCATTAGGCAAATTTTTATGCGCAAGTTATATTCACAAAATTTGAGGGTCAGTGGAAAAGAGACCGCTGAGGACCAGCTAGCTGGAATCCGATTGGTTAAAGAAACAGTCCTCATGCTGTACAGTTTAAGTTCCATGGACCAGCGATACTGATTCTGAAGGGCAGATTAGATTAACCCTGGTAACACACAGACACTGAAATCTGATTGGACCAAATATCTCCCATCCACATACTGGAAACAGTGGAACCAAGAGAAACACAAAGAAATGAAGAGAATAAGCTATTGGGAATAAATTAATACAATTTCATGGAACAAATATTAGAATTTCAGTTGTAAATGTAGGTCAGTGTTCCTGATAATGTTAAGGCCAGCAGAAAGGGCCTTCCACTGCTTGAAATACTGAAAACCACAGCTTAAAAGAGTGTCCAACATCAACCGTTCAGTTATCCAGTCTCTAATAAAGTCAAACATACTGGAGTTTGTTTCCTAAAGTAGGTGACTGACAGGGTGAGATCAGCTGATTAATTTACTACCCTGTCCTTTCTACAAATTACTGGTATTTTGTCCTTGAAACTACACTTTGGTTGACTTCTAATAAGTAGTGATAGACACAGTTGCCGCTGTTAAAAAAAAAAAAAAAAAAAACGAAACAGAGGAGAGACAAAGAAGAAGGAGTCAAAATGTGACCCTGTAGATTTTTGTGAAAAACTGGATCCAAGTTGTGATGGTGTAGATGACCAGGACAGTCAGGACTGTGAGGATGGAAGCTCTTCATATGGAGTCTGTGTTTTGTTTGGAGCTTTGTTAATGTTTGCTAACTTCATCTCTGGTTGCTCCTGTAGAGGAGCAGAAGACATGCACTGAACAACTCATTGGTGAAAGTTAGGATTGTTGAAGAAAAACCAACCCCAGATTTTTTTCATGAATGTAGACCAGGGGTGTCAAACTCATTTTAGTTCAGGTTCCACATTTAGCCAAACTGAAGCTCAAGTGGGCCAGACCAGTAAAATAATGACAAAATAACTTATAAATAATGACAACTCCAAGTTGTTTTCTTTGTTTGAGTACAAAAAAAAATTTCAATTACACAAATATTTACATTTTACAAAACAGATGTGAATAACCTGAAAAAACTGAAATTTCATTAGAAAAAGTTTTACAATTTTAACAATATTATGCTTCAACTTATTATTTATACATGTACATTACACACAATGTTACACAAACATTTAGTAACAGGCAAAATATTGTTAAAATTGCATATTTTAGGTTGTTCATATTTGTTTTTATGTATTTATTTGCATTTTATTCTGAAAGGTTAGTTTGTAAATGTAAATATTTTCATAGTGTAATGTTATTTTTTTCACTTTCATTTTTTTCACAAGAAGAAAATCTGTATTTGTCATTATTTGAAAGGTTATTATGTTTTCTTTTTTTTACTTGAACTACACCTGAACTAAAATGATTTTTCCAACCTTGACTGTTAATATCTTCAGCGTAATTTTTGCACTTTTATCCCGCGGGCCGGATTGGAACCTTTGGCGGACCAGATTTGGGCCCTGGGCCACATGTTTGACACCTGTGATGTAGATGAATGTGACAGTAGTCGCCGGAGTCGCCGAATATCAACAAACGACTGCTTCCCACTATTTACACGAAGGCAGTTGGATTCTCTGCATTCCCCTAATGATACATGCATTAAGACCCCTGCAGACCCAGTACTAAAAACCCCTCCTGTCCCCCACCACCTCCGGTAACATGAGCTGAACATGTCATTGGATGCTTCCTCTTCCTGTCCAGGTCTCTCATCTCACTGAGCTACTCCTACACACGTCTCTGCTTCTACAGACGCTGCCGTCCCCTGACTCCGGGTCTGGACTCCCACAGCCTGACAGAGCCAAAGGAGCTTTCTACCTTCCACCTGACCCCCCACCCCACCCCCGAGGTTTTTGTGTTTCCATTGCACATTGGCACTGATGACCCTGCATCACCGACTCTTAAGAGCTGCCCATTGGGACTCTTTGAGGCCTGGGCTGTTCTTTTCCATGGTACGCCTGTGAGTCGGTGAATATTTTTCAGCATGTATTTTGTGTTGATTCGTATGTGGTCCTCACTTATAATGTCTGGCTGTTCAACAAAAACTACAGAGCTAATTACAGGAGCAGAGCAGCTGGAGAGCTAAATTGAAGTTGTGCCTTTTTGTCGGTGCTTCCCTGTGAAAGCGACCTTACCTCAGCTGCGCCACTCGGCTCTGCTCGCCTCTTTTTTGATGCTCCAGGAGTTGTCTGCTAAGTGGCAGATGGCAGCGAGCCAAAGAGGTTATTGCAAGTTTGGAGCTGGCTCCGTCTGAAAACAGCCACTGCAGGAGCTATTGATTGACGGCCGGCTCACAGTCTGTGGCTGCACACTCTGCCAGGGTTCCCCCTCCACTGCATCTCTGCCACACTTTCTCTTCCAAGCAACTGAGAGCAATCCTGCCCAATAAAACTTGTTAAGAAGCCTGGGGGGGGGGGGGCTTGGAAGGACAGTACTCTATGATTCGGGCTGATGAAATTATGACTGGCCACATTGAAAGACATTGGCATTTTTGGGGGGGGGGGGGCTTGCTGTTTGCATGAAATACGTAGGTACTGGCTTGACTTCACAGAGCAGTGGAGAACCTGCTGATTAACCCTTCACAGACCACGTTTGGATAGAGATGACTGGATTGATATGAAGATGTGTTTGTCTGTTGATGTGATGTTTAAAAACTGAAGATGATTCTGACCTGAAAAACTGAAAACTTGACAACTTTTACTGCATAGTAAATGCCAGGGCATTTTCTGCTTCTATAATGACTCCACAGCCAGAATAATACAGCAGCAGGGAAGTTTTAGTTCTAGAATGTGGTACTCAGCAGTTCCATTAACGGCAGGATTTTGCCGATATTAAGAGGCAGATGAACAAACTATCCAGGAGTTCGATATAATGTCAAATAACTTGCTGGTAAATAGTGCTCGCTAATTGGCAACTGAATGGAACAAAGAGACATCTGGTGCAGAGTTTGGTTTGTACTGTGCACAAAAGATAATTAAATAGCAACAGCGAAGGAAAACACTCATTAGGAATGGATTAAGCAGAACACCCTGTGAGCTCAGTCGATGCTAGTCCACAAATCCAGTTGCAAGCTGGTGTCGCTGGAGCCCAAGTCAACCATTAAAGGGCTGTTAAGTCATCTATGACCCCCATCGATCTCAACTTGACCCTTCGTACAGGGATGCCAGAGATTATAGAGGGGGCTCTAAAGGTTGTGAGGTTGGCAAAATTAGATTCACAAATGTTAAATAAAAACATAAAAGACTCACTCAACATAGAGCGTATGGATCTTCCTGGAGACTCTGACAGAAGTCCTCAACATAGAAACCAGTATTGAGTATGTTACCATTACCGTGGAAATGAAACAATCACCAAATTAGAGATGGAGTTGGGTACCATCAACAAAGCATCAACTCCAAGTACAAAACCGACTCCAACACAAACTTCACATAACACAAGTCCTATTTACAGAACACCTGGTCCCCTGTCTCCAAGTCCATGGGTTCTTTACATGAGATTTTGGTGAGACTGCTGAAATAAGGTCTGTGATTAACACATGCTTGGGAGATTTTAACATTGTCTTCTACAACATAAAATATATAGAAGTAAGTACCAGTTTTTTTAATGTGTTTTAATAAAGGCAGATGATTCATGAGACTACAGAGATTCTTTGGGACATTGTTGCACTCTTGCTGCTTTATTAATACTAACTACTTTATTCATTATCTAGATCCAGCCACATTAAGAGGAAAAGTATACCGGTAAATGAGGATGACATTAACTCCCAGATGAGCCCACAGATATTTTTCTTGATCTTCAGTCGTAGTAATGAGCCACACCTCAGTAACCTGTAACCGCTCTCAGTTTCATCAGGTCTATTGTCTAAACCATAGAATGTAGATGTATGCAGAAGTGGACAGTCTTCTCTTGTTTTTTTTGGCTACTGATCTGACTGTTCATGTTGGCTGATGGAGCCAGAAGTGAGAGCAGAGCTGATGCAAAGGGCCTGCTTCTTGACAAAGTAATATGGTGAAATTCATGAAACATTTACATAGCAAAGTCATTTTATGGTCTTAGTTATTAACCGCAGCTATGCTTAAGCTGTCACCTATCAGGAAAAATAGTTTGGTTTTTTTCAATAAACAATAGCTCCAAAACATGTAAATCCAAAAGGTTCAAGGTTTCAGTTAGCTTCAAAATTGTATTAACATCGGAGTAAATTGAAGATGGAACACCAGAACACTTAACAGAGAGAAAATCAGTGTAAGTCAATGAGAGCCAAGGTCTTTTTGGAGCCAGCGCATGGTGACGATCCCAACTCTGCCATCAGAGCATCAATATTTTACAAATGAAACAACATTTCTGATAAATGGAAAAGCAGCAATGACTCATCAACAGTTAAATGAACTTTTGTTTTACTGAAGGACATACAGGACTTAGGTTGTGTCATCTGTGGCCGGAAACAAGCTGATGACAGCATGAAACCCAGATAATGAAACCACACCAGGAAACAGATTCTGTGTGCAGTAGTAGAGAAAAGATAAAAGAATAATGGATGTTAGTTTTTGCCAATATTTAGAGTCAATCCCAGGATGTGGGTGTCAGGTTTTCTAGGGAGGGTTCCCAGGGTTTGGGTTGACCTAAACCTGGCCCAGGTAACCAGGGTGATGACTTTTCTTTTTGAATTACAGAGGCTGTTATTGCACACAAAGTTGTATTTTCTGCTGGTGAGGAGGTTTGGTTTCTAAACAAACTGCTGGATGGAAAATCTGCCCTGACAGCTGGAACTCTCAGCTCCCTACAAAGTCATCTTTGAACCACTGGTACCGATCAGTAACTGTATCATCCTCCTACAGCATCGGTCTGTGCACTCACATTGAAACGGTGGGTCTCTAACTGTTAACACATACAGTATTGGCTTTCGGAAGCTTTCAACTGTACTGCATCAGTCTGAACTTGTTCCATCATTATTGAGTCAGACCTCAGCAAGTTGTACAGTTTCATCTGTCGCACTCGCAAAGGTGTGTGATTGTGTTTGCATCGGCCCATAGTTGAATATTGCAGAAAGACATAAAAGAAAATTCTATAAGATGAACTATAATTGGAGATTATTAAAAATAAACACTCCTGGCTGGTGTCGTAGCGAACCCCATAGGATGCGTTAGCGATAGCATATTTTGAACCAGGGCATTAGCTTTAGCCTTCAGTCCAACATGGCACAAATGTAACTGTGCTGCCAAACACTAATGTTACCACACATCTCATCTCATCAGTGTCATTTGTTTTAAAGCAGGAAAAAGAGGAAAGGCTACTCATTTTAGAGGGAGAAAGCTGCTTTTACAGAATTGTTTTTTCCAATCCAAAATGGCTGAAAAGTATTGCACAATTCTGATTTGTTTTTTCTTGCCCCTTCAATCATCATAAGTTCACAAAAATACAAAACAAAGTTAAAGTAATGCCTGATGTCGCAGTGAAACTCTATACTCTTACAAGGTTTTTGGAGTCATGATGTTAGCATCACTGGAACACACTGTAAAAAGTCCGTTATTGGATGATTCCAGAAAATAAGCTTCATGGCTAACAAGCTACGATGCATCCTCACAAATGGAGCTCGTTTATAACCTGGTAGTTTGTTTTTTTTTTTTTTATTTGACTTAAAATGCTAATGTCAGGCCAGAAACAAATCGTGTCACCAGTTCTGAGTTTCCAGCTTGTAACTGAATTTCATACAGTTTTTCATTATCCTTTACAGATGTTTCTCCTCTCAGTGGGAACTTGTCGACTCAATTAATACAACGCATTGTAAGCATGCTGCACACAACCAACGGCTTTTTTTAACATGTGTAAAAGGTCCCAAGTTGGTATTTATTTACCTGTGTGTACTTAGTTGTAAATATGAGCATGTGTGGGGCTTGTGTCAGCATTGACTGGGAGATGAGGTAACTGCAAGTGCAAAATGCAAACTCATTTCAGGGTTGTAAGGCTCATTTTGTAGTACGCTACAGTTCAGTGCTCATGTAAAATGTAGTTAGCAGCTCTTGTGCGCTAGTATTACTAGATGTTGTTGTCACACATCACTTCAGACTACAGACTGTCTACACAGTACATATGTCAACCTGCTGCTCACCGTGCCGGAGCCCCAGCGCTGTTTGTGTCGGGCTGGAGCTCTTCTTTAATGTTTCGTTCATTGTGCATTCAGTCATAATGAAAGCTCAAAAACAGCTTTGCTCCTACAAAAGACAAAAGTGACATAAAAAACTAGAAAAGCACTCGGAGAGCGCAGACCTCTGCCAAGGCGACATGTCTTTTCAGCAATAACATATAATACCCTTGAAGTGGGTTGCCTAGCAACAGATAAACAATAGGGCCAAGTTGACACGGTGTCAAACGTCATATGCAGAAACAGACATGCCAGCTGAGAGGTTATTCAATTGAAAATGACATAAAGAAATCTTGGATCCAGATGATGGTCTGGATCGCCTTCAAAATATAATCACTTGTTCCTTGTCCCATTTCGGACATTTCCTGAAAATGTCATTAAAATCCGTCCATAACTTTTTGTGTTATGTTGCTGACACACAGACAAACAAACAAACCCTAGTGAATACATAAACTCCCTGGTGGAGGTAAAGAACTTTTAAAGTTCTTCAGAAAGATTATGAGGGAAAATCAGGCCTTTAAGAAGTTGGCACCAGTACCTCTAATGGCTTGGACGCACACACATACGTAATGAAGCCCATTTTTGTCAGGAAAGGCCCGGTGTTGGCTTTTAAAAGCCACTGGAGCTTTTCCAGACACAACTCGCCCTGGCAGCTGCACACAGACAAATGGATATGTGTCTAATGAAAGGCTTTTAGGGGATATTGATTTTTTTTCCATAAGTATGGCCAGCAGTTTTGTCCTTGACATACATTTGGACAAATATGCAGATGAAGGGAAAAGTTATGCAAGATATAACTTTTTTTTATGGCTTTGCTGTTCTTTCTGCTTATTATTTCCTCTCCAAGTGGTACTATAACATTTAAAAAGTTATTACACATGTTAATGAGCTCATTATCAAGCCCAGTATCAAGTTGCGCCAAAGACTTGTTTGATCTGGGTTCCCGTCCTCGGGGCTCCTTGAGCTCACCCCAGCTGTACGCTCCTGTCCACGTACATACATCATTCACCCAGATATCTGCAGTGTAATCACTCGTGCAGAAAGCCTCTCTTATATTCCTCAGAGTGAGGAACTTTGAGATGCAAGTCAGCAGTTTTTACTTTGTGTGACCAGAGCCTGAGGCTGTCATTACACTAATGCAGCACGACGATCCAACAAAGGATCTGCCACCGGGAAAAAAACAAAACCACGGACACGGCACAAGATGCACATCTGAGGATAATAGACTGGCCTACATTAAACCCCACACGTCTTTGCTTTTTTTTAAAACTTCGCAATTACCCATCATTATATCTCTGAAGCACGCAGCTTGTTTTCCATGGTGCAGGAGACACCATGAGCTACCTTGAAGTGCACAGTTCACCCAATAATGGAGGAACTGATACACTGTCAGGATTAGATTTCACATCAGTGGGAAAAAAAACAGCTCCGATGTGAGGACGGTAGATGTTTAAAGCTCTGTCACCAGTCCGTTTAAAGCTGAGATCAGCAGAGAAGTGTGGTTCGACAGCTGCTGCAAACAGGGCCCCTGAGCAAGGCACTTCCCCCTGCAGTAGTCTACTGATGTCTGATGGTAGTGGTCAGTGCCACATACAGGCCCCACCCCACAACACTCATCTGTGAACTTATGAATGGGACTAGGGTGTCCAGGCTCCGCCCCCTGATACAGCAAGATTTGTGATTGAATCCAACCTTTTGTTTCCAGTGAACAGGCAGGTGACATTTGTTAACGACCACTGGGCACAGATACATTTGTCATGAAAGCAAATGTGTTCTAAAGAGTTCCCATGGGGGGCGGGGGTTGTGGACTATTAATCTTTCTTTTAGTTGTAAGGGTGAGTGCACATTGTCAAGTAATTACATGTGATGGAGCTGATATTTAAGAACAACAACATCAGAAAACACGTTGGATGAAATGCCTCAGATGGTCCTCGTGGGACATTTTCTCAGGGTGGCCTGAAGTTGTTTTAAAAGACCTGCTGCCAAGTGCTGTATGACAGTGATTCTCAACAGGCACTTCTGCAGATGCCTGAAGGAAAATACACCCAAGAAAATGACAAAGTAGGATCAGCAACAGAGCAGAAGAATGTAGCTGTTCAATAGTAAGACAGGTGCAAAACATGAACCAGGTAAATGCCTAAAGACACAGCTTAAACGGTCTGATAATAATAGTTTATTTGTGCTTTTTTAATGTGAAAAAAGTGCATTTGTGCAGACGTCAGCTGGTAAGTACAACAATGTAGAAGCTATGGTAAAGTGTAAGGTGATGTATGTAATAAATGTATGAATAAATAGATAAAACAGTCTGAATGACTGTGAAAAACGCTCATTAAATTATGAATGTTAAGAGTTATCAGAGGGTGTTTTGTCCGTATGAACAGAATATATCAGTGCATTTCCAATGCAAAAGGCTACTTCAACTGTAAACTACAGAATAAAATATAATAAAGAAGCTGAAGTTGTAGAGGAATGATAAGAGTAAATTCATATGTTGTAATAAAAGACACTTGAGCATAATTATTATTAGGCTTATAAATCCTGTTGTCCACAGGAGCAGAATGTGGTGGTTCATTGAAAATCTACTGGAGCTGATCTGTGTTCTGGAGGAACACCAGTCTAAAAACCACACTAGAGTCTGTTAGGATTCATGTCACAGTGGCCCAGGCTGCACCCAGGTACGTTTGAACTCTAATCATATTCAGCTTCTCTAATTCTTCACTTCCATAAAGGTTTCTTCATAATTGGAGGTACGATTACAGATACAGTTGCTGCAAATGACCATGTACATCCTCAGTACACTGTAAATAATTACTGAAAGTACTTAGCATAACTGGATAATAAAGTGGAAGATGTTACTGGAAAACATCTCCAAAACCACAACTGGAGTTTAATAGAGAAAAGATACATGAGCTGAACTGTCTCTGTGTAAGTGTTGGAGTTATTTTTAGATGTTCTATGGTGGGGCTTTTGTAGTTTGTACCACCTGATCTGCAGTCATTAAGCTGAGCGCCACACTGTGACCTGGGCGTCTGAGCCCAGCGTTGAGGACCTGCTGGTGACAGGTCCAAACACCTCACTGGTCCACCTGGGTCTGTGTTCTTTTGGGGGGGCGGGCCACTTTACAGAGGCCATGCCATCAGCTGTGTTTCCCAGGACACCCCTCCATACAAAGCTCCTGTAAGATCTACTTTGTTCTCTGGTCGGTTTAACTTCAGAAGAATGAGGAAGGGCTTTTTTTTTTAACCTTATCCTGTTTTCGGCTCCAACGCCCAGCCGAAGTGGAATGAGTGAGTGAAAAGCATCATCACGCAGTTTTAACAGAAGAAGAGGAGGATTATTTTACTGAGCCAGTAAAGAAGTGCTTAAAGTTAGAGTCAGAGGGCCCCTGGAGACACATGTGGTCACCGATGCTCATCTGAGGACCTGAATGTGAAGACCAGGACTCCTTTCAGTTGAATTTACTACATAGTAGTGTTGTCTAAAGGCAAACACATACAGAATCACTGCTTCAGCCATGGAGTACAATTATTAACAGTGAGGATGGATCTTGTCTGGGAGGGGAGGGGAGGGTCCGAGCTGAGAGCTGACATGGTTATTTGTGTGTGGTGGAGTTAATGAATGATTTCACATCAAGTGGAACCATATAGTTTGACTCTTCTTAAAGGGATAAAAGCTGAGGATGACCCTATCTGGACAGCCTGCTCCATCTGAGAGGGTTCATGAAAAGACAAACTTCTGTCATAATATCCCTCCTGCTACTTTTGATGCCAGTGACGGTGCATTCAGGCTTAGTAGTGTCCCTCATATAAACCCACACTGGTCGTCAATAATGGCAGAAGGGTCCTCTACACTGACAGGAGCATCAACGGGACTGAAAATCTACCATGGCAGCAGCGTCACGTGAGGTTAAATACACTTTTTATTCACAGGTAAAAATGTTAACAGCAAACATTCAAAACACAAACTCTGCTTTAGTTATACTAGCAAGCTGTTGCGTTTCTGGGCCCTTCTGCTCTGTCTGGGCCTGGGCTCTGACTCCGATCCGCATCAGTCTGACTGGTGACGGACAGCCAGAGACCAGGCACATGTAAGAAAATACCAGAATGACAAGGACTGGGAGCATCCTCTGCTGCTGCTGCTACTGTCCTCCTATGGAACACGTTGCTTTTTGCCAGGGGGGTGTTGTTGGAGGATTTTTAAATTGGGGGGGGGGATAACTTAAGCACAAAGTCAGTGATTGTCAGAGCAGAGGACGGGGCTGCTCCAGAGCGGCTATGTGTTGCATGCCTCAGCGGGGAAGATGTCCTCATATGCGGGCGGCAGTTCACTGGGGAGCGGGTAGGAGAAGGGGAAGCAGTGGTTGAGCTCCGGGTCTGAGGGGGAGTACCCCGGCAGCTCGACGGACGGGTGTCCCCCGCATTGCACTTCTGCACCTGTCTCGTCCGACACGTTAAAAACCCCAAGGTTGATGTAAGACACCGGCTGGAAATCCGCCGAGGAGCAGTCCCGCTCCTCGCTGAGGATGATGGCCCCGGCCCTCCTCCTCTGACACTGTCTACTCCGAGAAAACTGCGCCGTTTTGTACCTTTTGATGACCACCAGGTTGAGGAGCCCCAGGAGACACTCCAGGGTGCTGAGAACAGTGGAGATGACCAAACTCCGCTGGTAATCCCTCAGCTGCTCGCAGGCAGGGTTTACAATCACAGGGTGGAAGCAGTAGTGGGAATATTTCCTCTCCACCAGGGAAGCCGTGTCCCCGTCCACCACCGCGCCGGAGAAGGCAGTGAGGACCCCCAACAAGAAGACCACAACACCGAGGAGAAAGAAATTCCTGCAGCCGGGCTTCTCCATGCAACAGAGAAGCGCGGAGCCCAGAAGGACCTGCCCGATTCCCACAAGTAGCCCCGAGTAGAAAGCCCCGGCCGCGGCGCCGAGGTGGAAATGCCCTTTCACCGTAGATCCCAGAGAGACGCATCTTAATCCAACCACAACTTCGCTGAGGGCGCACACGAAGAGGAGGGAGCTGGACAAGACGGTGCACAGCCCTTTCCCACTCAACTTCATTATATTCCACCTCTGCCGCTCTCGATCCCTCTCCCCCCTTCTTCATCCTCCGTCGTCCTCTCCTTCGTCTCCTTTGGAAGCACTCTCACATTTGGACATCCTCTGCCGGTGTCTCCTCCGGTTCACAGCGGCCGGTCCCCGCAGCGGTGGCGTCTCTCTCGCATCCCGCCGCTTTACAGGAATGGATTAATAATGAATGTTCCCGTTCGGCACTTACTGTCTCCGATCAATAATCCATACACAAGTGATGATGACTGTAGCCCACATCACCTAACCGCCCATCATCTTCATTATCGTCATCGTCGTCATCACCAGCAGTAGACTCGCACTCCACAAAACAGTTTCCTCACCAAAACTTTGTCCTTCTCCGCTCCTCCTCCTCCTCCTCCTCCTAAGTCTCATCTGCAGTCCGCCGAGTCTCCGGCTTGAATGGCGTGTGGCGGGTTTTGTGGCAGGAGGAGGAGGAGGCTGTTCCATCCTCACATCCCTCCGAGTCCTGCGTGGACCAATGACCCACGGGGCCGTTAAATCCCCGCACACTCCCCTGAATGTTTCATACGTAGGTAGAGGCTTTAAAGAGACGTGGTATTAAAGGGCTCTTAGAAGGTGAACGGCCCCCCACAACAAACAAACAAACAAACAAAAAACCAAACAAACAAGTCAATGAATTTTTCAAAACCGCAGGTTCTATATTAAATCAGATTGGTGATGATTTGTACCAGTCACCAGTGGGACCAGAATACCCAGGGTGCCTCTTTAATCACTATTATGCTCTGACACCAGCATTTTATAGCCTTTACTAACACTAAATAAGTTCAAATAAATACAATAACATAGAAATACTAAAAGTGAATGATTCCCTTATTGAATTCAAGCCAAATTCCAGGTCCGGTGCTTTTTAACTCTTTAAAACCTGGCGTGTCATCACTGACACACCCCTGTGCAGTTTGGATGGCTGTAACTCTGTCACTGTTGGTGTAATTGGAAAAATTCCAACGGTTTCTGAAACCTGAGATGTTGTGCTTTATAGACTTTATTGGCTCACTACGGTAATTTCACTCGCACCTGTACTAGAAGCTGGAGAAGAAGCTGTTTAGCAGAAATATAACATGCAGTAAATTGTTAATGATTGCTAGATTTTGATAGATCTGGGGGGAAAAAAAGGGCTCCGGAAAAAGTGCAAATGGACTCACTCGCAGCATATTTTCTAACCTTTTAGTTAGTCAAAATAAGACAAAAAGTCCAGGTGGACCATTTTAGGCTTAGGGTTTAAAGGGTTAACCATTGTTGAGTGGAAATGTAACAACAGCATTTCAGGGTCTGAAATGCTCTGAGCTATTTCTGTGTATTTCTCATATTTTTTGGCTGACCACTAGACCAGGTACCTGCAGAAAGTTTAAAGCGATATGAATGGAGCTCTGATGGGTTAAAGAGGGAAATGATTTCATGACGAAAGAAATCAGAGACTTCTCATATCTGCGTTAAATTACTTTGTAATGAATTCAGAATATAATGAAGTAGGCACCATTTCTATAAGCTTATGCAATGTCACAACATGCAGAACCGATCAGACCCCAGATCATAACACTGCACTCACAGGCTTGGACTGTAGGCACTAGGCATGATGGGTCATCACTCCATCTGCCTCTCTTCTCACCTTGATTCATCCATCACCCTGGGACGGGGTCAGACCACATGACCTTCTTCCATTGAAGCACAGTCCAGTCTGTATGCATCAAACTGATAGTGGTTTAAGAAAGGAGAAGCTGCTCACTGCATCAGTTCGACTTAAACAACTTGTTGTAGATGAAACATGTTAATCGCTGTAGTCATTATCCAGTGAGTTACATCCTGGTGGAGACTTTTTTGGCCAGGCTAGTGTAATATTATATGGTAATGTTAATGGTTTATGTACTACTTTACTTACTAGGTCCATGAACATGTACAAACTGAATTGATTACCTATTTTATGTCTTTTATACTCATTTATTGTGTATTGTGAATTGCCGTAGTTCATTTAATCTGTTTCCAGCCGTTTCCTTGTGAATCTATTCGTCAAATATGTTCTTTTGTGATTGCTGGTTGGGATTAGTTGTAAATGTATTGAGCATCATCCTTTCATTTCAGGATCATTTATTACAGCGGTCAAACAGTTAAACAGCTGACAGACTAGCTACCATTGTGTTATGGTTGTTCTCCACATGAAAACCAGAGGCGTGACTGGCCGTGCTGCTGAGGCGGACTGCAGGCTGAGCACTGTCCGTGGTGCTGAAACATCCAACCCAAGGCAGATGGCAGCTGACTGGACTCCCCAACATGTTTCCTCTCAGCCAACAGCAAAAAGCCTGATGCTAAAAGAGGCGCTCATGAGGACTGGTGAATCTAGACTTTTTTATTTTTTGAAGCATTAATCAAATTGGAGGAGAATGTGCACATTTTCACACCAGCAACTAGAGATCCAGGTCTACAGCTACATGGTCCAAGGTGAAGCCGGAGCTTGGTAACACTGTCTTCTGCTTTTATGTACCCTGGCTGTGGAATAAGCTATAAAATACTATTATACTAGAAACGCTCCCTGTTTTAAAGGAATTTTACACAATATTAATTACACAAACATGGCACCATTTAACATGTATGAGTTATGTATGGTGTGGCTGGTACTATTTCTCTATTTTTTAATGTGTTTGTGTGTTTTATTTATTTATTTTTTATTCTAAACAGTTTGTTACTTCCATCTTGACTGATCTTTGCCAGTAAAGTCTGATCTGTGACATGTTTCTGTTGCCTCTAAATGTTCACAATAAGACAGTGAGAGACAAATCTAATAGAGCAACAGTATCGCTGTTAAGTGGAAACCTTCTTAGTCCCAATAGAAATGTAAAAGGACACACTGCATGAGTCATCTGAAGTCAACGCTGTAGTCTAATGCCTATTTCACGAAGCTGACACAGCCCACAGTCTAAAAGTGAATGTTTTAGTGTGAAAGTCGACTGTGATTCCTTAGCGAATACCATAGCCTACTCATCCCTTTTCTTAAATGCAGAAGATTTCAGAGGAACAGAGAGTGTATTTTTGTCCCATAGCTGATTTGGCCTTGGCTTGAGGTTAAAAGAAGGGTGAATTAGATTGGGTCAGAACAACCAGAGGTAACACATAAAAAGAACAAAGACTAAATGAATCCCAAACCTAAGAGGCAACCATCTGAGAAAGGTTCAAGGGTGTGTAAAATGATGTGGGATGCTATATAAATGTTGGATTCTGAGCCATTTCCATTTCATTTAACCTGGATTGGAAAAACTCTCAGAGGATGAGCACAAGTTTTTGACTTAATGAAGCAAACATCAGACGGTCGCAGGTGAGAGAAGTCCAGCCATTCATCACAATGAACCCCCTCACTAACTGTACCACTGCAGCTGCCAGCGCGTGTGCAGGCCAATGTCGGTCCAATTAAGTCATTAACTTCTATGCATAGGTTTGCAGTGCTGTGAACAGTGAGTTGATGATCTGCTGATTGATTGATTTATCGACCAACTGTTTGATTGATTGGCAGTTCTTCTTGCTGGCAAGAGGTATATCTCCCACTGTGGGCCTGTCCATTGGCAGCCCTGTGTATGTCATCACCATCAGGAGCGACACTGATTGTACGGGTCACCTCACATCTCCACTGGGCCTCGGTAGGAAAAACCCACAGCTCTGAGTCCGCCCGCCTGCTGCACTATTGTATAATGTCCACGCATTGTTGGTCAGCATTTAGATTCAAAGCAATTTTCACATTTGTTGTTCCATAATGTGGGTGTTGTGAAGCCTTTTGAGACTGTGACTGTGATTAAGAGCTATACAAATAAACTTGGACCGGGCCAGCTCAGAAAATGGCTTTAGTGAAGTCACAGTGGGAGCAGTTGCTTGCATCTTAATTTCTCTCAGAAGCTACCGAATTCAATTGTCTGACAAATCTGATGAAGCAGATGAAGGAAGGCCCTGCTCTGCTCTATAACACAGACCATTTCCCTGGCAGAGTCCCAGGGCATGGCGACGCAGTAGAGGAAAGTAATTCCCTTCCTAATAGGTACCATGACCCCAAACAGGAGCTGAGGTGGCCCGCCACGGAAAACTGTTGAATCGTGCCATGAAAATGCACTGATGTGGAGAATATCTTTGGATCGGTATGTTGTTTTTTTTTTGGTGACATAACACAGACGGCTCATGTTGTGGTAAGATCACCTTTAAACGACTACAAGCCGCTGCATGTGCGTGTGTGAGTGTGTGTGTTTAGCCTCAGCAGTGCCAAGACTCACCTGTAAAGAGACGGCTCTGGCATGTCAGATGCAGTTTTACAGCAGCAGTTACAAGAGCAGTGACAGGCCCGCCTGTAAACTCCTGTGTTGGCCTATAAATATTAATGAGTGTAAAGTATTCTCTGCTGTTGTAGACTGGAAATGGAGGGGACTCAAGTGAAGTTTTGTCCCGAAGAACAAGTTACTCCCAACCATATGGAGTCAGTATCAAGGAGGAGAGGAAGGGGACTGCAGAGTCACACCAGAGACAGCCTGAAAACTGGACAGGACTCCAATGAACATGAACCGTCATCTAAAGTACCATTACAAGTTCTAGTTCTAACCACGTAGATAACTAATCTGGTAATGAGAACAGTGCTGATTGTAGTGAGGGCTGCAGGATGCAAAACAAGCCAGTTGTGTTTGATTTCATGGTGACGTTAGATTAAGGCTAATCCATACACTATATGGACAAAAGTATTGGGACATGTTGAATCCAGGTGTTTCTTTTCTAACGGGTCTGGGATACAAAGCAATAAAGACAAATGTCAGAATATAGTTTTATATTGGGATAAATATCATGTTGATTATTAATATTGATGTTTCTATGTCCAATCCTCATGAACAGGACATTTTACAGCTGTACACATGATGTGTCCCAATATTTATGTACATATGTACATGTAGTTGATAAACATCAATATTTCCTTAAAGTTTAATGGTAGATTTTTTTTTCCTCCTCAGTGAGATGTGATGAAAGTCGACGGTTAGTTGGTAGAAAATTATTATTTACAGTCAGAGCATGAAAAATATTTTAGAAATTTAGAGTCAGAATTATGGATAAAAAAAACAAAATCAATGTTGATATAAATGAAGTCCAAACCATCTCTGAGTCATTTTGGAAACAATGATAACAATTTAAACCAAACTAACCAATGCCATGATATTGATCCCAATATAAAAGTATATTCTGACATTTGTCATTACTGCTTTGTATCCCAGACCCCTGTTAGAAAAGAAACACCTGGATTCAACGTGTCCACATACTTTTGTCCATATAATATAGTTCTTTTGCTGCCTATTATCATGGAACAGTTGAACAGATGAATTAAAGCAAAGTAAAAAAATAAATCTGTTTAAAGGAATATATAAAATACAATTTTCAAAGAGACATAAGGATGAGGAAGAGCGGTTTAACCCAGGTTGTAATGGAAGTGTTGAATCAGGAGATCCAGCTGTATTGTTTTGCATTGTTTCTGTTCTCTATGGTTTCTTCTAACCTGGGTTCTTTTTCAGTAACTTAGTGCTGACCTGTTCTTTTTTTATGAACCGTATATATTAGTCATGTAAAACTGGGGTAGGACAATGTAAGCTAGACGTCTTCCTACTACATTTTGGATGGAAGGTGTTGTTGAGGAGCCACACTGAGGTCGTTGTACATTGTGTGACTTTTTTTCCTTTTTGGTCGGCTTGTTGCCTTTGATATTCTGGAATTATGTCCCTTTGTCTTTTTCGCCGTTGTGTTTCTCATTATTATTATCATTATTACCAGCAGCCAATAAAATTACTGTATTATTGTTTGATTGTATTTTACTCTGTTTAGCCAATGGCTTGCTGTTTCCCTAGACCTCACTGATAGCACTGGTCAACAATGATTTTTATACGATGAAATACAATTCCTGATTTCACCTAAAGCAGGTACACTGATTCCAAAACTGAAAGCAGAATTTTTTCAACACATCAGGATTTTGAGTTTTAATCTAATCTATAGCCATGGGAATATTTTAGTTTTATAAATCCTACATGATAAAACTTCATATTCCTAAAAGTTGGTGCAGTACAAAGGGATTCTGACTGGAGCTCATCTGTCCAAAATTAAAAGTTGAGGATTTATTTCTACAAGTGGAGCGAAATGTTCTGGACAACAGTGGAGCCCTAAATTCTGATCAGCTAGTCCAGGCTATGATAAGAGCATATGAACAGGTGGGTTGCAACATGTCGCTTTAACCCTTTCATGCATGAATTATGAGAACCTTAGACCCGATTTTTTTTATTCCTCTTTAGGCAAGAAAAAACAATGCAATTGATTTTTTTTAAAAGAACCTATTTTTCCTGGAGTTACTTAAATGTCCACCCAGCTGGACACCATGTGTTAAATTTTTTTAAACAAAGAAACATGTATTTAAGACACAATATCAGAAAGTGATATACTGTGTGAAAATTATGAAATAAAAACATTTTTAATGCAGCTAATCTGATGTTTTCCTCACATTTTATTATACTCTAATACTAGTTATTACTCACTTCATGGAGATAATATACAAAAAAAACTTTTTGTTTAAGAAAACTGTTAATTACAGTCTAATAACAATTGTTGGGTGATATGCAACTAAAAAATAACAAAACAACAAAACTCATGAATATACAACAGGACAGCTGTAGAATAGCTGTCCACTGTAGGGACCACTATGCATGAAAGGGTTAAATTCTCTTGGCATTCAGTGTGGATGGCAAACTAAGATTTTCTTTACTGAACACATGACAATAAAATGCTTTGAATCTTGAAGTTTCTGGATTCAGCAGATGTAAAGCAGCAACTCTTGTTTTGTTTGTATCCTATGTTCAGACTATTCCATGCATGTAATTGTGATTGACGGACTATTGTATGAGATGAGACTGATATCTATAGAAGTCTCAGATTTAATTATATAATACTTGGAAACGTATTATTTGCATGAGCGTTATCTAAGTGATTTCTGATTTAACTGCAGCCTTGAGACTTGTACTCAGATGACAGTGAAACCCACCATGTGTGTATTTAATAGCCCAAAAGAAACTGTCAATCACTTGCAGCAGAACCTGTGGTTTATTAATGGCAGTGAAACAGCCCGGCCACTTAGTGAAGCACACTTAGACATAGTAGGAGTTTATGACCTCTGGAAAATTCTAAACAAATGCCGGTAGGAGTCGGCCTTTAAACGCAGACATGAGCAGACGGCTGCAGTGGAACTGCACGCATGTGAAGCTTTCAGTTCGAGTTAAATGACGCTGAAAGCATAACAGATTTCTGCCCGTCACTCTTTTACAGTGAGAAAGTGAAACATTTAGAGAGTGTGAAAATAAACAGCGTATTCTAAACAGCCACGGCTTTTGCATGGCGGTGCCAACTCAACCTAAACACAGGAGGGGCTGATGCTGCAGTCTGGATCAGCCAAACAGGACACGGACTTATACCCTGGAAGACTCCGTTACTAATGGGAATAAGGCTGTATTTGGAGCGTTCATCTGGTATTGGACATGCATTTCTGCTGACAGTATGTACACGGGTGGACGCCAGCGAAGCATTTGGCAACATTAACTATTCTAGTTTGTCTAAGTCTAAGTGTAATCTCTCCTATCAGACACTAAAACAGCTGATGTAGAGTACAGTGTGTCCATAAAGCATCTGTACAATTTAATCCATTTATTACAAAAGCAAATGAAAAGACAAATCTGTGGAAAATATTACAAAATTACAAGTGGATTTTGACGTTTTTTTGCCTCATTTAATCCACCTCTATATGGACACCATTAGTTCTATGAAGCACATCCAGATGGTACTGGATTAGTTTCCATGTTGGCTGTATCATAACCTCATCAATGACATCAATAAGATCAGTGATCGTTTCCTTCAGGTCGTTGATGTCCCGTATCTTTGTTCGATACGTGATATCTTTAACATAACCCCATAGAAATAAATCCAGAGCAGTGATATCTGGTATACGAGGTGTCCAGGGAATTGGACCATCCCTTCTGATCCACCGGTGTGTGTATGTTAGATTTGGTGGCGGTGCACCATCTACCTGGAACATGATGGCTGGTTGGAGGTCGTCCAGTTGTGGTGACACATATTTAGTCAAAAGGTCAAGGGTCAACATTCGCAGTAATTGATCTCTCATAGAAAGAAAATGGACCAATGCAATGTGATTAAAACTTTGATAACCACTGAGTACATAGAATAAATCTGATGACCATACCTCATCAATTGCCTTTGTAATAAATATGTTAAATTGTAAATAGACTTTGTATTGACAGTACATACATGAGGAAATATCAACTAAACATTTTGCAACATTAACTGTTCTATTGTGTTCGCATAGTGTTAGAAAGTTACCAACATCAAGACAAACCCAACATCAGTCTCTCCCCTCAGACACTAAAACACCTGATGTCCAGTACAGTGAACCCTCACACTTCGCGGTTAATGG
Source organism: Apogon talboti (assembly GCA_037367365.1). NCBI lineage: Eukaryota > Metazoa > Chordata > Actinopteri > Kurtiformes > Apogonidae > Apogon > Apogon talboti. The sequence goes on along the minus strand of JAPQRQ010000026.1, from coordinate 3,965,254 downwards.
GGGCTGTGACCCCCCCGCGAATGGTGAAAACCGTGATGTGGAGTACCCCCTCTACAAATTTTTGTGTATGTGATGTGTATACAGTGTATACATGTATGTACATACTCACTTTGTTGTTCGCTTCGTCCTTCTTTATGTAGCGAACAGTAGATTCATTGACGCCATATTGGCGTGCGACCGCGGCGTAGGAT
>JAPQRQ010000026.1:3914969-3929784 GCA_037367365.1 Apogon talboti | reverse complement strand
CTTTTGACAACTTCACGGCTAAAACCAATGCAGGATGCTGGAGGAGCAGAGTCTTTTTGCCCCCCAGTTGGAGGCGGCGCAAAAAATCAAGTGCACGTGACGTCACATGGCAACGTGTCCATAAACAGAGGGTGTTTACCTATATACAGAGGGTGTTTACCTATAAACAGACGTGTTTACCTATAAACACAGGGTGTTTACCTGTAGACGGTACGTGTTTACCCATAAACAGAGGGTGTTTACCTATAAACAGAAGGTGGTTTACCGGTAAACACGTAATGTTTACCGGTAAACAGAGGGTGTTTACCTGTCGGGGGATGTACTTCCCGTTCTCGCGGAGAATTCGGCTTCGTAGCAGAACCTGACTGAACACAAACAAGAGAAACATGAGTGGAGATTGAATGAAACACTGCAACAATCAGTTGTATGAGTATGTGAATATTGTTATTGTTGACGCCATTACCAACGTTTTGCTCTAAGCACATGATGGATGAATCATCTGTGCAGGAATATTCAAGATAAGTGGTGAATGATGACAGATCAGTATAACACAAACTGCTCAAAAAACTTAAGAGGAACCCTTTTTAATTGGAGTTTATCAACCTGTCAATCAAACTTCTGGGACATTGATGTGGGTTCAGTTTCAGACGGGGCTGTTTCAGCTGCTTTGGTCTTAATGAAATTAACAACAGGTGCAACAATGTAACCGCCCCCCACAAATACAGGACTGGTTTTACATTTTTATTCAAAATTTATGTGAAATGATTAATATGTACTGTTTTTATTACACCATAGAAAATGCAGTCAAACATGATTGACATATTGAGTGTGCTGTAGGTGTCTGCAAGAAGCTGGTTGGTCACTTGTGTTACAGTTGGAAGGCCAGAAGTGCTCTTGAAAAAGCCCAGAAGGACCTCCATTTACCAACTCATTCACTCCTATCAGAATACTAGACAAGATGGGGCTCTAAACTGATGATGATCAGTAGGATACTGGAGCAGCAGAAGGCCATAACACAGGTCCTGTCTGTGGACAAGAAGATGCGCCATTTAATTCCAACTTGGTAAGATGTCCTGGAATCTGTCAGCAGGTCACTGGGCCCACTGCTGGACTTTACTGATGCGCTTTCAGGAGAAGACTATGTCAGTGTTTCCTATGTGAAGCCTGTTCTTCACCTCTTAAACAACTAAACCCTGGTTGTGCAGAATTAAGACACAGACCTAACAAATAACGTGAAGGATGAGATGTTGAACTACATCAACAAGAAATATGAGGATGAAGCTACTCAGGAGCTGCTTAATATAGCATCTTGTTTGGACTCCAGATTCAAGATGGACTTCGTCAGTGCAGACACCAAGTCCCAAGTCACTGCCAGAATGACATCAGAGATGATCAAGACCCAGGAGACACCACAATGCAGCTCTGAGGTCGAACCCAAAGTGGCTGCCACCCCCCCAGGAAAAGAAAGCTAAGAGGTCCTTGGACAGTTTCTTCAAAGACAAAGGGAGCAGAGCTGCAGAAAAGGGGGATTCCCTTCTACCCCTCAAGGATGCTGCAGAAGCACAGTTTAACAACTACCTGGTACCACCTTCCACAGACAAAGAGGAAGATCCACTTACTTGGTGGAAAATACACCAAGTGAACTTTCCATATCTTGCCAACAAGTATGTCTGCATTCCTGCAACAAGCCCGTCCCCCTCAGAGAGCCATTTCAGTACAAGTGGCAACATTGTCACATGGCAGTGTTCCTCTTTAAAACCTGCAATGGTGGATAGACTGGTATTCTCGACCAAAAACCTCAAAACTTGAGTGAACTTTGCACGCACACACACACACACACACACACACACACACACACACACACACACACACACACACACAAAGTTAATTCTATTTAACCAAATTATTTAACAGTTGGACTTGTGTGATTGAAATGTTCAGATTCATTTAACTGCTCGTTACTCTGTTTAAAAAGAAAACAGAGAAACAGATTTGCTATAATGTTCAAGTGTCTCTTCACCTTTATTTAAGATTCAAAGACACATTTTATTATGCCCTGTTGCTTTGATTCGAAGGATTAAGAATGTGTGAAACTAAATGGCTTAAATTTAATCTCCAAGTTAAAGAACAAGTTCATTTTATTTATCTTACAAGTTGATTAAGTTTTAAATCACTAAGGCAGCTGGCAATGTGCTAATATTTTTATATAGTTTTGTTCAATTTGTGTTTACTTCTTTTTAATTAGATTCAAAAAAGGGGGTTGTAAATCACTCAGGAACCCGATTTAGAGCTGCTCTAATTTTATTTATGTATTTTTTAAATATTGTTTTGTTAAAGCTTGTTTACAATTTTCTGCTATTTACAAAACAAGGGGTTGTGGACCACTCAGAAATCTGATAGAGCTGCTCTTATTTATTTTTATCATTTTTGATATGAAGAAAGTTGTTTAGTTATGCTGTAAAAGATTTCAGTTGTTGAATAAAAGTTTCAACGACCTGTTGATCACTCATTGTTAGTTACTTCATGTAATTATGAAGCTAGAATGTCCCATTTTCATATGGAGAGCTCAAAAGGTTCAAAGGTTTGTTAATTGCCATTCAATTCACGTTTACACATGATAGAATGAAACATGTACTCAGGTCCCAACACAATAAAAGCAAACAATGAGAATATCTCTAAAACACAGACATAAGCCATACTCGTAACATTCACAAAAAGAGGTAAGATCAGTGCAGATTTGTTGGCCACAAGATGGCTGCAGTGCAGCATAGCATAAAGGGCTATTCAAGTCATCTGGTGAAAATTCCTGCATTTTTTCATATCGCAGGGTTAAAAAAATGCAACTTTTCCAATATTTTTTCCAATATTGTGCAGCACTAGTGATGACTGATGAATAGAATATATAGCATAATGAAGGTCAATGATGAGTGATGACTAAATATGTTGTAAACATCAGGCCTCTATCATGTATAGAACTCAGGCTCTTTACCAATCATGGTTTTTACAAAGATCTCCACATTGTCAGCAAATACATGCACTTAATAATTAATTAAAATGGCAATTCTGCCTTTTGACCATTTCCATGGTGAATCATTTATTCTCTGCTCCACTGATAATGACTTTTTCATGTCAACAGGGGACTGAAGTATGTCCGATCAGCTGATCTGGAACCAAAATGGACGTCCAAGCTCCGGGTAATATTCTGGAACAGGACCCAGAGGTCATAGCTCACCTGTCGGACACCTGCTCCAGGTCGATCTTCTTGTCGCTGTGCAGGAGTTGGGTGATGTAGTGACGGATCACGCCAACAAAGAAGGTGATGAAGACGATGGGCAGGACCACCCACATCCGGATGCTGGAGTCCAGCAGGAGCTCCGGCCCAGACATCGCTCTGTGAGACCAGACCAGATCAAACCACATCAGACTAGACCAGACCACACCAGAACAGACTGAACCAGATGAGACCAGACCAAACCACACCAGACTGAACCATACCAGGTAGTGATCATGATCACATGACATTACAGCACTGTTACTTAACCCTAACCTCCTAACCCAATCCTAACCCGCTACCTAATCATAACCCAACCCTAACCCACTACCCAACCCTAACCCACTACCTAATCCTAACCCTAACCTAACCCAATACCTAACCCAACCCTAACCCGCTACCCAACCCAACCGTAACCCAACCCTAATCCGCTACATAACCCTAACCCGACCCTAACCCACTAGTTAGCCCTAACCCAACTATAACCCACTACCTAACCCTAACCCAATCCACTACCTAACCCTAACCTGCTACCTAACCCAAACCTAACCTAATCCTAACCCACTACCTAACCTTAACCCAACCCTAACCCGTTACCTAACCCCAACCCTAGCCTGTTACCTAACCCTGATCCGTTACCTAACCCTAACTCCCTAACCCGTTACCTAACCCTAACCTGCTACCTAAGCCCCCAACCCAACCCAGCCTGTTACCTAACCTCCAAGCCCGTTACCTAACCCTGACCCTAACCCGTTACCTAACCGGTCAGGTTTTAGGGAACATCATAGTACATACACAGCATTGGCCAAGGTCACCAACGACCTTCTAACTGCTTCAGATAAGGGACTTGTTTCTATACTGGTTTTTTTGGACCTTAGTGCGGCTTTCGACACTGTTGACCATCATATCCCTCTGCAACGATTTGACCAATCAGTTGGTATTATGGGATGGGCATTAATGTGGTTTAAATCCTATCAAACAGATAATTTCTAGTTTGTTAATGTTAATAATGAATCTTCTCAGTCTATTACAGTTAGTTATAGAATTCCTCAAGGCCCGGTTCTTGGACCAATACTGTTTATCTTATACACGCTTCCTTTAATTTAATAAGGAAACACTCCGTCAACTTTCATTGTTACGCTGATGATACCCAATTCTATCTATCTATCAAACCTGATGAAGCCATTCAGCTAACTAAACTTAACTAACCCTAACTAAACTAAACTAAACCTAACTAAATCACAGGAGTGATTAAAGACATTAAAGATTGGATGAACAACAACTTTCTACTGTTAAACTCAGACTAAACTGAAGTCATTGTGTTTGGTCCAAAAACTGTTAGGGATGCAATGTCTAGTGAAGTAGTCACCATGGATGGCGTTACATGGAGACCAAAACCACCGTGAGGAATCCAGGTGGTATTTTTGATCAGGATTTATCATTTAACTCACACATAAAACAGATTCATAGAACTGCCTTTTTTTATCTGTGTAACATGACTAAAATCGGACATATTTGAACACAGAATGATGCAGACAAATTAATCCATGCATTTATTACATCCAGACTAGATTATTGTAACTCACTTTTCTCAGGCTGTCCCTAAAAGTCTTTGAAGACCCTTAAGCTAATCCAGAATGCTGCTGCCCGTGTACTGACTAGAACCAGTATCAGAGACCATATTTGTCCTGTGTTGTCTTCTCTGCACTGGCTCCTTGTAAAAGCTAGGATAGACTTTAAAATCCTCCTCCTCACTTCCAAAGCCCTTCATGTCCAGACACCTACCTATCTGAAAGAGCTTTGAGTTCCATCCAATCCATCTACAGCACTACGCTGTCAACATGCAGGATTACTGGAGGGTCTAGAATCTACTAAAGGAGGACAGGAGCTAGAGCCTTCAGCTATCAAGCTCCTTTATTGTAGAACCACCTCCCTGCCTCAGTCCAGGAGGACACACCCTCTGTACATTTAAGAGGATGAAGAAAATTGTCCGTTATGATAAAGATTAATGTAAGGACAGTTCAGGCTGATCCGAGTTCAGCTAATATAGACTTAGACTGGGAGACTCATCAGGATACACTGACCTAATCTCTGCTCCTTCTGTTTGTCCTCCTGTCTGTCCTCTCTGCCTCTCCTCCTCCTGTCTCTCCTCCTCTCTGATCCTACTCTTTGCTCCTCCTCCTTCTGTCTGTCCTCCTCTCTGCTCCTCCTCCTGTCTGCCCTCCTCCTGTCTGTCTTCCTACTCTCTGCTCCTCCTCCTCCTGTCTGTCATCCTCTCTGATCCTTCTCTTCTCTTTTCCTCCATCCTCATTATTCATTTATCCATACAGTTTTAGTTTTACTTTAGTTTATTGTATATTTGACAGGGGCAATGCACAATTTTACAATTGCACCAGAGTTAGCTAACAGCTAATTTACATCTGTTGTCCCTGGGCAGGCAACCAACAGTTAATACAGAGATAAAACCATAACAATATACACAAAGTCTATTAAAAAGGCAGACAAACAATGAAGACAACATAAAAGCCATACATTAAAGTTATAAATACAATGGTAAGTATTTGAAACAGTGGGTCTGGTTGTCCAAGTACAAACTACTGACGTAAGTGCAAATATTAATGCGTACACGTTTGTGTGGATTTGAACCAGAGCTTTAGATGTTTTTTCTACAATACGTAACTGTCCAACTCTGAGATTAGGAGGAGGGAGTTCCACTGTCCCACCACCTGTAGAGTGAACACAGACGGACCAAACAGGGTTCTCCTAAACTGTGGTACCCAGTCCCCTCTTGAGGAAGCTCTGGTCCTAGCCCTGACAATTTTGCCATTGTCGAGTGGGGCCAGGCATGTTCTCAGAGGGGAGGGTGTGAGTTCACGTATAATCTTGAACATCCAGCAAACATCAGAATAGAACAGAAAATTATTAAAACTTGGACAATTCTACTTCTTCAGGATATTGCAGTGGTGATATCCTCTTAGTTTTTTATCCAATGTTTTTAAAATCTGTTTATATAGAGAATATACGGGCTTAAGGGTGCTCACTCCTGCTTGGGACCTTATACAATATGACGAATGGGGGGAAATCATTGCATGTAGAAAAGGATTTGCAGCAGATGAAGACATTTGATGCCTGATGTTCTTAAAATTATTCAAATTGAGCATAACGTTCTTGATTACCTTATTAACATGTTTTTTAAAAGACAGGTGCTTGTGCATAATCATTCCCAAATATTTGACATGCGTCACATTTTTAATAACTTAAGCCTTTAATAAAATGTCTGAATCAACTGTATTGTTGGCCCTTGATGTAAAGTACATGCAGACCGTTTTGCTCACATTGAGAGTTAAGCATGAGATTCTAAGCCAATCAGACACCTTACATATGGCTGCTGTTAGTTTAGCCGCAACTTGCTCTTTTGTTCTAGCAAGAATGAAGATGACTGTATCGTATATTTGCATTTGGATGTTTACATCAGGACAAGCCTGTGGGAGGTCATTTATACATATATACACTAAATAGAACTGGACCTTGAATAGACCCTTGAGGGACCCTGGCTGTACAATATGTATTTGCTGAACACTTATCATCAATTCTAGTACACTGTTTTCTGTTTTTTTAAGTATGACTCCATCCAATGTAATGCATCAAGAAAAAACTTGAAATTTTTGAAAGTAGGACATCATGATTAACAGTGTAAAAGGCCTTTGCAAAGTCCAAAAACACAGCTCCGACTACCCCTCACACCCATCCCTCATCAAGATAACTTTTAATCTGTTCCACAAAATAACACATAGAAGTTTCAGCAGAGTGATGCTTTTTCGGAAACCAAACCAAAATATAGCTGTGATAGTGTTTATTATATAGTTCCATAGATAGTAGAGGTATATATTATTGGTACCAACAGTTGTAGTAGTAGTACATCCACTGTTAGCTCTTGTATTTGTAGTAGTGGTATTAACAGTAGTAGTAGTACATCCACTGTTAGTACTTGTATTTATAGTAGTAGTATTAACAGCAGTAATTATACTAACACCATCTGTTCTACTTAAAACAGTTCTAGTTCAGTTTGATATACATCCATGTGTCTCCTCCTTTAACTCTTTATCTGATCATGTCAGTGGTCCCTCCTCCAGGAGGCGGAGTCTACTCCAGGTTTCTAAATGTTAAAGGTGGTTTTTCCTTCCTCTGTCTCCAAGTGTTTCCTTTAACCCCGTTAACCAGTCATGTGTTTCCTCCTGGAGGATTCTGTTGGTGTGTGTACGTTGGTTTAGCAGTCTGGTTTATTCCAGGGTCATCAGAGAACTATAGTTATGTGACACAATATAAATAAAATCTGACTGATTGACTGTTTAAACTGTAATTATTAACTTTAGCCTTAAACACCTGTCGTTTCGTCACTTGACGTTTCTTACCATCTGTTAGCATTAGCATTAAACCGAAGCTAAAGCCTCGTTAATCTTAGTGTTTGATTTAATTGGAGCTTCATTAAAGAATCAGTATAATCCAGTGTCCGGTTTAGTTTAGATATTTTTCTTCTGACAGACGCTGAAATTAGAGACTTTCAGAATTAAGTTAAAGTTCAACTCACCTCATTTAACAAAGTTTCAGACCCGACAGTCGCAGGACGCCAACACCGAAGAAGAAGAAATACTTCCGGTTGGAAAGGAAACGGTGAGTCATGTGACCAAGGCGTCCTAAAACAAAAGTAAAACGAAGTCAAATGAAATTAAACGAATTTTCATGAAATAGCACAAACACATATTACATTAAAAGAAAAACTATCAAACAAAAAAATACGACAATGTGAAATAACATTATTCTTACATAAAATGAAACATAAATTAAACTAAATAAAATTTTAAACAATATTCATAGAACGAATATAATAATGCAAAATACAATCAAATGAATTTCCAGAACACAGACCTTTGTGCTGCCTCTTCCACAGTTAAAGTGTAAACACAGACTCAGACATTTTTGTTGATATTTTATATTCTTGGTTCAGTTTCACATTAAGACACAGAGTCTCTGATTGGAACAGACTGAAGGATAAAAAAAGAACGCTGGTCTGTTTTAAGTAGGGAAATTAAAAGCATACATTTTATTATTTTAGATTTTACGACCAGCTGACGCCACTACTTTAGACCTGACCCTCAGTTTGGGGAAACAGTCACACGTTTCCTGACGTGATGATAAGGATAAGAATGTTAAATAAAAATAACCCAAATAACAATGTTTTTATTCTGTCTTGCCTGTTTAAATAAAGATTAAATAAAAGTTAAATAAAACAGACAGCATGAAAACATACTCATACCGGTTGTTGTTTCTTATTAGTTAAGTTTCAACTGGGTCTTCATGTTTCACTGACCTGAGAAGACATTAAACCCTAAACAAGACGACAAAACTCATCAAACAACAGGAAACAGATGTAAACCACAGAGGATGGAAATCATCTCAAAGATGAAACAGGATGCAGAAAAATTAACCCATGCTTTTATCACATCCAGACTAGATTATTGGAATTCACTTTCCTCAGGCTGTCCCTAAAAGGCTTTGAAGACCCTTCAGCTGATCCAGAATCCTGCTGCCCGTGGACTGACTAGAACCAGGATCAGAGACCAGATATGTCCTGTGTTGTCTTCTGTGCACCTCCTCCTGTCTGACCCCCACCTCTGCACCTCCTCCTGTCTGACACCCACCCCTACCCCCACCCCCGCCCCTTAACCGGTCATATCAGTGGTCTGTCCTCCACAGTTGGGGTCTGACACCCCCCCTTTAACCCTTTAACCGGTCATGTGTTTCCTCCTGGAGGATTCTGTTGGTGTGTGTATATTGGTTGGACAGTCTGGTTTAGTCCAGGGTCATCAGAGAACTGTACTTATGATGTGATACTATATAAATAAAATCTGTCTGATTGATGTCTCTCATTTAGTGAAGTTGCTGATTTTTGGTGTTTCTAATGTGTGGACGTCGGTCTCATCTACATTAAACACTATTAACCCTTTAAATGCTCCAGCTGTTCATTATAAAACATATATTTTGATATTATGGAGGTGTGTGTAGTTTTCATGTAGTGTGTGTGTTACCACTCGACAAAACAGGACACGTTTCCATCCACATGAACAGTTTTATATTTTTAGAGCAATAAATAATTCCACTTTTTCTCTGCAGTTTCAAAAACAAAGTACAAGTCATATATATTTATGTACACCGTAAAATTCCATCCATGATAGTTAAAATAATGTGGTCTCTGTTGACACATATTGGACACTCATACAATTGTACAAGGACTGTTCAGTCTGTCTTTGCTCTACATTAGAAACACAAGTCCAGTGGGTTTCAGATCCTGACCCAGATAACCCCCCACACACACACATACACACACAGAGCAAAGTATTCATGTCCATACAATGATGGTTATGTACATTCACGTTTATTATAGCGTTTCATTCAGTGCAGATACTGTAATAAATATCACATGCAGAGCAGACGTGGGCAGAGAAGACCTCCACAGAGCCCCTTTTTAAAGGACCAGACCTGTGTTTGTGCATGAACGTGCACATGGACGCCACTGCACACCACTTTAACATCAGCACCAGCTCCTTCCTTCCAGACACACGTTAGCATCATGTTCATCTCATTCATAAAACCATCAGCAGGACAAAAACTGATACATATTTTCACATTTAACTGCTTCTTCATCTGCAATAAAAGATTACCTTCTGAAGAACATGTTTAACAAAAGCTTCAAACAGTGATCATCTCAGATGGGCAGTCGAGGAATGTGAATGTGAACATTAAATACCAGTTCTGGTGTTGACAGGACAATGGTTAGAAATGACAAAAACAGGAAAAAACTGCATATTCACCCATCGATCAGGATAGTGGATGTTCTGTTGGCTTCCAGATGCTTTTTGTGTATCTGGACCTGAGACATGTTTCTGCCACGTCCAGTTCTGTAACTTTAGGTCAAAACTGCATTTCAAAAGGGTGGTGCAGTGTAATTTCTGGGCAGTGATGTGTAATTTCTGGCCAGTGCAGTGTAATTTCTGGGCGGTGCTGTGAAATTTTTGGTGGTGCAGTGTAATTTCTGGGCGGTGCAGTGTAATTTCTGGGCAGTGATGTGTAATTTCTGGCCAGTGCAGTGTAATTTCTGGGCGGTGCTGTGAAATTTTTGGTGGTGCAGTGTAATTTCTGGGCGGTGCAGTGTAATTTCTGGGCGGTGCGGTGTAATTTCCGGGTGGTGCTGCGTAATTTCTGGGCGGTGCTGTGAAATCTCTGGGGGCGTTGCTGTGTAATTTCTTGGCGTGTTGTGTCATTTCTGGCACAACAGTGAAAGTTGTTGCATCGTCACGGCAGCACCCTTCATCAAAAGGTCGAACTTTTCATATTTAACATCTTTAGATAAAACAGATCAAATCTGGAGACACATTTTCAATCCAAAAATGGTGGACTTTGATGGGTTCAAGATGCTTTTTGTGTACCTTGACATAACACATAAATCTGCTTCATAGATGTCAAACCTCAGGCTTCATTCTTAAAATATTATTGTGACAGTTTTCCCACAAACACAGAAAAACATTTGGGTAACTTTGCAAGTTTGTGTGAGTTTTTGAGCACATTTAGCTTTACATTAGGAATGAAGCCAAAAAAACCCAGTCTTTTCAGTTTCCAAAGGGTCTATACACTCTCTGATAAAGTTTTCATTGGTCAAATATATTTATCAGCTCATATCGGAGCCACATTCTGCTGAGTTGGTCAAATGTCATATTAGAGCTGATTCATCACTTTATTAGTAATGACTTCATAGTCATGGATGTAAATGCTAATGGTGATGGATTCTGTCCACTCTATCCAAGTGGATTTTTACTGAAACTTACACCAGCGTGTGTCTGGAAGGAACCATGAGAGATACTAAGTAGAACTGGTCAAATGCATGTGGTTTATGAAAACACAGGTATGGAGCTTTAAAATGTGGAGTTAAGTGACAATGTGCTGGTTGTTTTCTGTGGGACATGCAGTGAAAGGGGCTGAAATGGTGGACTAACCCTTTACGAGGTAGGTCTGATCCAGGTCTCATTCAGGTCTAGGTTAGTCTGGATTAAACTACTGCCATCACAGATACACGACGGGGCCTCGGCCTCACTTTTATGACTTCAGCGGTTGTGAAAAGGTTGATTTGTTCTTGATTCTTTTAAAAATTGCTTTGCTGATGATTCAGAGGCTTTTGCACAAGCGAATGTCTGTGAACATGATCATCACAGTCTGTGTTCAAATATTACAACGCCAATATGTGAGTCGGTCATCACAGAAAACTCTTCATTTGTTGCAAACATGTTAAAAATGTACAAAAAAAGTTGTAATACTTTCAGAAAATGCCCAAATTAGAAAAGAAACAAAATCATCATCTCACACTCGTAAGCACATAAATAATAACCAAATAAAAAATACTAAAAATACAAAACAGCCCAAGGAGTAGGTCATGTTAGTAGAAGCTCGTCACAACAATATTCATAATAATATCAGATGTTGGATGTTCAGACCAAAGGCCGAGCCGGCGCAAAGACGCCAACACACAACAGGCGACGGGTAGAAACCAGTAGAACGGGTAGAAACGGATGGAAACGGGTAAAAACAGGTGGAAACGGGTAGAAATGGGTGGAAACGGATAGACACAGGTAGAAACAGGTGGAAATGGATAGACACGGGTAGAAACAGGTAGAAACGGATGGAAATGGGTAGGACCAGATGGAAACGAGTGGAAACATGTAGAAATGGGTAGAAGGGGTGGAAACGGGTAGACACAGGTGGAAATGGGTGGAAAAGGGTGGAAACGGGTAGACACAGGTGGAAACGGGTAGAAACGGGTAGACACGAGTGGAAACGGGTAGACACGGGTAGACACGAGTGGAAACTCGTGTCTACGGGTAGACATGGGTAGACACGAGTGGAAACGGGTACACACGGGTGGAAACGGGTAGACATGGGTGGAAAATGGTAGAAACGGGTGGAACAGTTAGAAATGGGTGGAAACGATTGAAAAGGGGTGGAAACGGGTAGACACAGGTGGAAACAGGTAGAAACGGGTGAAAACGGGTAGACACAGGTGGAAACGGATAAGAATGGATAGATTAGAATGGATAGAAACAGGTGGACACGGTTGGAAACGGGTAGAAAAGGGTAGAAATGGGTGGAAATGTGTAGAAACAGGTAGAAACGGTTGGAAATGGATGGAAACGGGTAGAAATGGGTAGACATGGGTGGAAAAGGGTGGAAACGGGTAGAAACAGGTCAGGGTTAGGTGGAATGTTAGGGTTAGGGTTAAGGGTTATGGTTAGGGGTTATGATTAGGGTTTAGGGTTAGGGTTAGCTTTTAGGGATAGGGTTAGGTATTAAGGGGTTAAGGGATCGGGGGTTAGGGATTAAGGTTAGGGGGTTAAGGTAAAGGGTTAGGGGTCATGGTTAGGGGTCAGGGTTAGGGATTAGAGGTTAGAGGTTAGGGGTCAGGGCTAGGGGGTTAGGGGTAAGGGTTAGGGGGTTACAGTTAGGTGCAGGCTGATGGCTTTGAGTACTTTATTTTTGACTAAAAACAAATCATTTTGGTTTTATATTATTAGAACATTTGTAAAATAAAGACAAATTCAATCCACTGATCGATGGAGATGACAAACACGCATCACCTTCATCTTATTCCCAGACACAAAACCAGCGTCTGTTCTGCTGAACTGGGAATGTTCCGTCTCCAAACTGGTCCTAGTGGAGGTTCTTCAAACCCGGTACTGTTTTAAGAACCATAATCTGTCCATAATATCTAAAACCAGACATGTTCCAGATTATGGTGGCCTTACTCTGTCATAAACATGCATGTGTGACGTCCACAGCATTCGCTCCATCATCATCCACTAGTTCCATGAATTTGCATCCAGAAAAACCCAGTGGTGGGCTTTGCCTTTGGTCTGAACTTGGCATAAAGGGTCCAAAGGGTCCTTCAGGAGCACTGGTCTGACCATAGAAAAGGCTGATCAGCACCAAGACCCCTGATGAAGCAGACCCTGCCTCATTTACAGATGCCCCGGTAAAAGGAGAACACACTGTACAGGTATTATCTACAGCAAACCCATGCATTCGCAGGACCACAGGAAACGGACAAGTTTCCCATCATGCACCAGTCGAATGCTGGTAAATATGTATATGAGGCTGTAATGGACAAACCACAGGCTGGTGAAACAGTTTTCAGTGACTGAGAGCTTCTTCCAGCCTTCGGCAGCTTCTCTGACTCCAGTTACATCCATCAGAATGGACACATGAGCTGTAACTCAAAGTGCAAAATAACGTGTAAAATGAGTTTATTCTCCGATACTTGGCCGCACTTCAGTCCTCTGAGTCTGGTGTTCAGGTTCCTTTGTGTTACTGTTCATCACCATGAGGTGGACCTCATTTATTTCTTCTGAAGGTCACCATTGACTTCTTTTAGATGTTAAAGCATCCCCATATGGTCTACACTCAGCATCCCCACGTGGTATACATAGTAAACACTCAGCGTCCACACATGCTCTACACGGTCAATGCTCAGGGTCCCCACATGGTCAATGCTCAGCGTCCCCACATGGTCAGCACTCAGTCTTTGTGTTACCTTTGACCTCATATGAACAGCGTAGTTCCAAATGTCAAGTCTGAACTGAGTGGGAAATTAACCTTGTTTTCAACATCATTTGGAGTCTGAGGATTGGCTGATAAGTTTAATGACACTAATATCTGCTGGTTTTTAACCCATGACGCTAATGTGACTAATCCTAGCCCATGATGCTAATGTGAATAACCCCAACCTATGATGCTAATGTGAAGTGATGCTAATGTGACTAACCCAAACCCATGATGCTAATGTGAACTGATGCTAATGTTAACTGATACTAATGTAAGTAACCCTAACCCATGATGCTAATGTGAACTGATGCTAATGTAACTAACCCTAGCCTATGATGCTAATGTGAACTGATGCTAATATACTAACCCTGACCAATGATGGTAATGTGAACTGATGTTAATGTAACTAACCCTAATCCAAGATGCTAATGTGAACTGATGCTAATGTAAATATCCCTAGCCCATCATGTTAATGTGAACTGATGCTAATATAACTAACCCGAACTCATGATGCTAATGTGGCTTGATGCTCATGTAACTAACCCTAACCCATGATGCTAATGTGAACTGATGCTGATGTAACCAACCCTAGCCCATGATGCTAATGTGAACTGATACTAATGTAACTAACCCTAGCCCATGATGCTAATGGAACTAACCCTTGCCCATGATGCTAATGTGAACTGATGCTAATGTAACTAACCGTAACCCATGATGCTAATGTGAAGTGATGCTAATGTGACTAACCCTAGCCCATGATGCTAATGTGAACTGATGTTCATGTAACTAACCCTAGCCCATGATGCTAATGTAACTAACCCTAGCCCATGATGCTAATGTGAACTGATGCTAATGTAACTAACCGTAACCCATGATGCTAATGTGAAGTGATGCTAATGT
>JAPQRQ010000026.1:3900574-3912047 GCA_037367365.1 Apogon talboti | reverse complement strand
GTGGGGGGGTGATGATATCATCAGGGGACTCGGGGGACCCTGTGGCGTCGGTGATGTCATCGTCAGGGGACCAGGAACTTTCCCTCGTCGGCTGCCGAAGAAGTTCCCCAGCAGGCCCCCGCCTCCAGCTGGACCCCCGACTCCACCCGCCATCCCGCCTACGCCCCCAGCCCCGACCCCGCTCGCGAGCTGGGAGGTGGCGGCCCCTCCCTGGTTGTGACAGAGCCCCGGCCCACCCCCCACCCCCGTACCGGGGCTCTGAGTAGGGCGGTGCGGCCGGTAAGCTGCAGGAGACAAAGGGACCATCATGGGGCTGTAGGACAGGCCTCCAACAGGCAGGGGGCGCTGCTGATGAGGCCGAGGGCTGCTAATAATTGAACCCTGACAGGAAACAACAGCACAAACCCAGAGTTTAACTTCCAGGACCAGTTACCCACATCCAGCCATCCATTACACAAAGAAAAAATATGTTCACACCAAAACAGACGCAAAGAATATACAAATATAGATGCTGACACGCGAAAATCTGAACAGATTCAGACTTTTTACTTTGAATAAAGAAGATAAAATCTGACATTCTCTGTTCTGTCTTCTATTTCCAAAACTCCAGACAATGTGAAAAAGGCAGAGACATAAACAAAAACACATCATCAAACATGCATGCACAAAGGTCCTATGATACGTGCAAATAAGCCCCGCCCCCCGCTTAAACTTACTTCAATAGTACTGTCCAATGAGCCCACACTGTTCCTCCGACCTCGCTTGCCTGTTACCCAATCAGAACAAGGCAGTGTGTGAAGTTGGGCAGAAACATCAACATACAAACAAAGAGCAGAGACTCAGTCAAATGGAATGATCACAAGGATTTGAGCTTCATTGAGTAAATTAAAGACAATAACCGGACCATCATGGACTCATGGACCATCATGGACACATAGACCATCATGGACTCATAGACCATTATGGACTCATGAACTCATGGACCATCATGGACTCATAGACCATCATGGACTCATAGACCGTCATGGACTCATAGACCATTATGGACTCATGGACTTATGGACCATCATGGACTCATGGACCATCATGGACTCATAGACCATTATGGACTCGTGGACCATTATGGACTCATGGACCATCATGGACTCATGGACCATTATGGACTCATGGACCATCATGGACTCATGGAACATCATGGACTCATGGACCATTATGGAGTCATAGACCATCATGGACTCATGGACCATCATAGACTCATGGACCATTTTGTGTTTTGGACCAAAAGACGAGTGATCCAAAGTCAGCACAGAGCTCCAATTATTACAACTAAAAACCAGCTGTCAGGCCAGAAATCTGGGTGAAGTCATGGACTCAGACCTGAACTTTCAAAACCACATTAAGAACATTACAAAGACAGCTTACTACCACCTGAAGAACATCTGTAGGATTGAAGGACTTGTGTCTCAGCAGGACCTGGACAAACTGGTCCATGCATTTATCTTCAGTCCATTAGATTAGTGTAACAGTGTCTTTACAGGTCAGACTCAAAAGTCCATCAGACAACTGCAGCTGATCCAAAATGCTGCTGCTCCAGTTCTCACTGGAACCAAAACAGTGGACCACATCACACCAGTTCTGAGGTCTGTCCACTGACTTCCTGTGTGTGAGCAGATAGACTTTAACATACTGGTCTTAGTTTATAAAGCTGTGAATGGTTCAGGGCCCAAATCCATCAGTGACCTCCTTTTACCGTATGAACCATCCAGATCGTTCAGGTCCTCTGGCACAGGTTTGACCTCTGACCCCAGAGTCAAAACCAAACAGGTTGAAGCAGCTTTGAGTTTTTATGCTCCACACATCTGGACCAAACAACCAGAAAACTGAAGGTCTGATGAAACTCTCAGTTCTTTTCAATCCAGGTTAAAGGCTTATCTGTTTACAGCTGCTTTTGATTACAGGACCTGCACTGACACTGACCTTTGACCTGCACTGACACTCACAATTTTAATTGTTTTGATTGATTTTCTCAAACTTTAGACAAGACTGTTTTTAACTTTTATATACAGTATCTCTTATTCCTGTTTTACCTTCTATATTTTTATCTTTTCTGCACTCTCCTTTTGTTTAATGTTTTATTCTCTATGATTTTAACATAATTTTATGCCTTTATAAAGCACTTTGAATTCCCTTGTGTATGAATGGTGCTATATAAATACATTTGCCTTGCCTTGCCATAAACCATCATGGACTCGTAGACCAATCAGGGACTCACGGACCATCATGGACTCATGGACGTATAGACCATCATGGACTTATGGACCATCATGGACTCATGGACCATCATGGACTGGACATAGTCTTTTCTAAAATAGTTTAAGCCTCGGACACACAGTGACCAACTCCAGTGTCTAACCATGAGTGTTGTAGTTCCCACAGCTGTCCAGTAGATGGAGACAGAGCTCTATAATATTATATCAGACTTCCATTTTACTGTATGACATGTCAGATGTGGTTCATATCAGTGCCGTGTTTTTTGCATGTTGTATTAAACATATTAAGGAGGCGTGTCCATCCTCACCTGTCTCAGACAGGTCTCTCAGGGATGAACTCAGGGCTGTTCGCTTCAGTCCGTCCACTGAGGCATATGTGTCATCTAGGCTTGGTCTACCCAGTGTTCCGTTCACCACCTCGCTCTTCATAGGACCGCTGGTGTTGGCCCCGCCTGCTTGAGTCCCGCCTCCTGGACCACCACCCGACAACACGCCAGGACGCATCACACCTTTCTGCTTCTCAAGCTCAGCTGGACAGAGGTTAGGGTGAGGGGACAGAAGACAATGTTAACCCTAAGTAATTCAGTACTCACTGTAAGTACTACTAGGGACTACTACAGTACTAGTACTACAGTACTACAGTACTAGTACTACAGAACTACAAACTAAAAAAAAAAAATACAAATACAAATTATATAGCACCAAATCATAACAGTAGTTATCTCATGACACTTTACATATAGATCTGGAATAAACCAGACTGTTAAAGTAATGTACAGAAACCAACAGAATCCTCCAGGAGGAAACACTTGGAGACAGAGGAAGGAAAAACTTCCTTTTAACAGGCAGAAACCTGGAGTAGACCCCATCTCCTGGAGGGTGGTCGTCTGCCTCGACCAGTTGTGGTAAAAAAGAGAGAGAGAGAGAGAGAGAGAGAGAGAGAGATTGGGGAAGGGGGGAAATAGGGGGAGACACATGGATGTACAACAAACTGAACTAGAACTATTAAAAAGAAGAACAGATGGAGTTAGTATAATTACTACTGTTAATACTACTACTACAAATACAAGTATTCAAAAAGTAAAATCAAAGAGATACGTATGACTAGTTTAGATCACCTTTGTGCTGATGATCGCCAAAGGTACAACGCAAAGCTAACTGTATTTAGCCAAAAGCTTCCAGACCCGTTTCAAATGGCTGACGAACTGTGGGTTGACAGTCCACAGAAATGTCCTCCAGTTCAGTATGGGGACATCGATAACTACCTCATCAACACACCAGGGGTTTACACAGCAGAGGACATGGAGGCATAGAAGTCACTAGATGGACAAAACTTCTGTGTGTCAGGACATGTGGGACAGATAATGGACCACTGACATGAACGCATGACCACCGTGTGTTCACATTCTTATGGCTGTTAACCATAGCTTTGGCCATTTTTCATCAGCTGGAAACCTGTGAGATTGGGACACCCTAAAACGAATGACACCAAAAGACAAATGACAGTAGTGGTTCTGGTAAGTAAAATAACCTCTCCCTCCAGTTTATACTTCTGTTATTCGGTTTACAAACGTGTAAACCGAATGACACAAATCCCACATCTTCCCACCTACCCCTCCCAGCCACTGCCCCTCAAAACCCCCTGTGATCCAGAATTCTAACTTTCAGTCTGATCCCTAAACCAAATGACAGAAGTATAAACTTGAGGGAGAGGTTATTTTACCTACCAGAACAACTACTGTCATTCGTTATTCAGCGCACACGTATCAGACGACTACTGTCATTCCTCATTCGTGTCATTCGTTTTAGGGTATCTCTGTAAACTTTTTAACAGTGCTGTCTTTCTTTGGTCTGTTAGTGCATCCTACAGCACCACAAGTATCAACCATATTGATAGATATTTCAATTGTTAATATGTCACAGTTGTATTTAAATTTAGCATGGTCTTTTGACAACTTCATGGCTAAAACCAATGCAGGATACTGGAGGAGCAGAGTCTTTTTGCCCTCCAGTTGGAGGCAGAGCAAAAAATCACGTGCATGTGACATCACGTGGTAACATGTCCATTTGGATAAATGAGTGATCATGATGGAGGCAGGAGGGGAGCAGGACCACAGCGTTTGGATAGATGAGCAATGATACTACAGTACTTACATTCTACTCTGTACTTCTCCATGTCCTGGACCTCAGCGATGCTCTCACGGAGGTCAGAGGTGAATCGGGCTCGGTCCTGTTGACTTGGAGCCGTGAAGACGATCAGAACCTTCCTCTCTCCTCCGGGATTCGCTGATGTCAGTCTGATACCGTGAGGATAGTCTATGTAAAACAACCGGTAAACACAGACCTGTGACCTCTGACCTCCACGTGAACACATGAATATGATGAAAAGGAGATGTGAAGATTCATCACAGTCAAATATATAAACACTAAACAGTCACAGTCACTTGTGTGACCCAGAACAGATCTACCCCTAGCCCCTAACCTCTAACTCTAACCGCTAACCCTAACCCCTAACCACTAACCCTAACCCCTTAACCTAACCTCTAACCCCTAACCCCAACCCCTAATGCTTAACCCCTAACCCTAACCTTAACCCTAACCCCAACTCTAACACCTAACTTTAACCCTAACCCCTAACCCTAACTGCTAACCCTAACACTAACCCCTAACCCTGACCCCAGCCCTAACCCCTTATGCTAACCTCTAACACTTAACCCTAACCCCTAATACCTAACCCTAACTCTAACCCTAACCCGTAACGCTGACCTGAACCCTAACATCTAACCTTAACCCTAAACCCTGACCGCTAACCCCTAACTGCTAACCCCAACCCCGAACCCTAACCCCAACCCTAACCCCCTACCCTAACCTCTAACCCCTAACCCTAAACCTAACCCCTAACCTTAACCCTAACCCTAACCCCTAATGCTAAACCTAACCCTAACACCTAACCTTAACCCTAACCCAAACTCCTAACTGCTAACCCTAACCCTAACCTCTAACCCCTAACCCCTAATGCATAACTCCTAACCCTAACCCTAACTCTAACCCTAACCCCTAACACTAAATCTAACCCTAACCTCTAACTCCTAACCCTAATCCCTAACCCCTAATTCCTAACCCCTAACCCTAAATCTAACCCTAACTCTAACTCTAACCCTAACCCAAACCCCTTACCCTAACCTCTAACCCTAATCCCTAACCCTGACCCCTAATTCCTAACCCCTAACCCTAATTCTAACCCTAACCCAAACCCCTAATGCTAACCCTAACCCCAAATCTAACCCCTAACCCTAACAGTCTTACCTTTAGTAAAAGTTCAATAATAGTTCCACTGTCCCTGTACATCAGCATCATGTTTTATGTCGGCGGCTGGTGACCTTAAACACTCAGAGTCATTTGGAACCGTTTCCCACAGAAAAGAAAACACCAGGAGTCACATAACCCTTTGGAACTAAAATGAACAGAACACTAAAAATATCGTGTTTTAACGCAATGCTGTGTATAAAAAACTATAGTGTGTTGCATTTATGAAATCAATGAACTGCTGTGGAGAAAACCTAATTTTATTTCTGTATGTAATAAAAACATTTTGAACTCAGAAACCAAAAAGAGGCTGGGTTGAAGGTTACTTAGAAGTAAAATACTCAATATCTGTTTGAGTCTTCTTCCTACAGTATTTACGAAATAAAAAGGTGAATTTAGACCATCCACCTGCAACAGAACAGACATGTAAACCCTAATATATCTGTTTGTGTGTGTTCCTATTAAACACTAATACATCTGTTTGTGTGTGTTGTCCTATTAAACTCTAATATGTCTGTTTGTGTGTGTGTGGTCCTTTTAAACACTGTTTGTGTGTGTGGTCCTATTAAACCCTAATACGTCCGTCTGTGTGTGTGGTCCTATTAAACCCAAATACTTCCGTTTGTGTGTGTGGTCGTATTAAACCCTAATACGTCGGTTTGTGTGTGTGGTCCTATTTAACCCTAATACATCTGTTTGTGTGTGTGGTCCCATTAAACGCTAATATGTCTGTTTAGGGTTATGGTTACTAGTCTTCATGTGGGTTAGGGTTAGGATTACTAGTCTTCATGTGGGTTAGGGTTGGAGTTACTAGTCTTCATGTGGGTTAGGGTTACTAGTCTTTATGTGTGGTCCTTTTAAACCCTACTGTGTCTGTTTAGGGTTAGGGTTACTAGTCTTTATGTTTGTTCCTTTTATCCGGTGTACTGGAGCATACAGTCAACCTGAATACAAATGGACCATTTCACTGAACAATGACACATGGATTTGACAAAATAACAGACATTAGTATACTTATCGGACCTGGTTAATGTCATTTTAGCTCCTGAACCTCTGTTTCATGTTCATAGAAGTGTTGGGGATGGCATTCCATGTTTCAAACACACATTTGTCCGGTTTGGGAAGGTTTTCAGATTCACTCCATTTGTAATTCTAAGTTAGAACATCTTCAACATTATCTGTCCAGCATTTCAACTCTAACCCCGTATATCTGTGGGCTATGTGGGCCTGTTCTGTCTGTAGATGGGGTTGACCTCCACCTGTAAATGCACTCATATTCAGTAGGATGGATCCATGGTCAGGTTAGTGACAGGGTTAGGGTCATGGGTTTGTTTCCTCTCTGACCTTACACAATCATTTCCAATCGATATCTACATCTCAGTGAATGCAGATTCCAATAACTCTGAATGGATCATACTGTGAGCTTGTATTTCAGTGTGTTCAGGTGTACTGTCATATCTACTATCAAGTGGAGCTGTTCCAGCTCAGGACAAGTGAGACTTTGAGCCCCTCCCCTTTGGACAGACAACGGACTGTTGGATAGATCAGAATACAGGCTTTGACCTTGTCCACTAACTAATGGAACTGACGCTCATTTAAACCTTTGACCATTATTTTATTGAGCGACAAAAAATTAAACACGTTTTATTTTAATGTTACAAGATCGCCATAATCTTCAAATTTGGAATTACATTTAATAAACTACCAAACTAAAATAAAATGTATTTAAATCAAATACTCATTACTCATGTTCCCAAAGCCACAGGGAGCCACAGCAGATGGATGACAGAGCCACATGCAGCTCCGAAGCCACGGGGTGCCGACCCCTGGACTATGTGAATCAATCCCAGTTGAATGTGTGAGGTTGTCAGGTTCTGTTCTATGTTTGAATCCTGTGGTCTGGATGCAGGAGATCAGTCTCCCAATAGAAGTGGGTGGTACTTTCACTGGAGGAGAACTCAACTAATTCAATCCAAGCCCATATATGACTTCTATCAGTGCTCAATAGGAACTAGATTGATATCTGGAACCATTTACATGTTGTAAACCATCAACATATGGACCAGTAGAAGGAAAGGAACATTTAGAATATTCCAGAAGTTCATCAAAAATTACAAAATCTAAGTATCTCAAAATTCTGAACAAATTTTGTAGACATTGTTCAAAGGAAGAAACAAATAAAATTAACAATGAATCTGACCAGTAGGTTTGGAGATGTCTGAAGAAATTACTAATGAAGACGACGAAAAAACGACAGACAACAAAGGTGAAGACGATGAAGATAAGAATGAAAACAAAGACAACAACAAAAATGATGATGATGACGAAGATAAGATGAAGATGAAGATGACGAAGACGATGACAAAGACAATGGCAAAGACAATGACAGAGACATGATGACGATGACGGTGCTGGACACAGCTCCTTCACAACAGCTCATGGCTGATCGGCTGCTGAGCTTAAATCCCACTGACATGTACAGGATAAAGTGTGAAACCACCTCGGATAGGAAAAATACCACCATTCAAATGTATGCTCATAACAACCCCCCCACAACAGTGGGTGTAAGACTGCCCCCCACCACCACCACCACCTCAGTGGGTGTAGGACAGCACCGATGACTCATAAGAACAATCTGTCCTGGTTTCATCACCTCAGTCTGTGCCAAGTCCATTTAACTCCAACTGGGACCAAGGACTGAAGTGAACAACAACACAGCAGCTTCATCAGCTGTTGCACCACCCAACCACCACCCTGTCTGAGACGCAGACGGGGCGCTGCTAATCCTAACCCTAACCTTAACCGAACCACCACCCTGTCTGAGACGCAGACGGGACACTGCTAAACCAAACCCTAACCCAACCACCACCCTGTCTGAGATGCAGATGGAGCTGCTAAACTTAACCCTAACCCTAACCCAACCACCACCCTGTCTGAGACACAGATGGGGCGCTGCTAACCCTAACTCTAACCCTTTTGGCTGTTTCCATGAGGCAGAGAATGTCCATTTCTACTCATCTACTAAAATCCCAGATGAGAAAACTCAAAGATGCAACATCGTGGCAGAGGTGGAGTCAATGCTCCGACTGGTTGGATAATCCCAGTGTTCGCTGCTGGACCACGATGCAGAGATGGGCCCAAGTGTCCAAGGGATGGTGTTTTGTACGGAGAAATATGAGGAGGACAATATGGGCCAACTAGAGCAGCTCCGTCTGTGGTTACAGGGTGGAACTAAGCTTTGTACTAGCCTTAACCTTAACCCTGTTCCTAAGCCTAACCCTGGTCCTGGTCCTAACCCTGGTCCTGTTCTTAACCCGAGTCCAGGTCCTGGTCCTGTTCCCAACCCTGGTCCTTTTCCTGACTCTGGTCCTGTTCCTAACCCTAACCCTGGTCCCATTCCTAACCCTGTTCCTGGTCCTAACCCTAACCCTGGTCCTGGTCCTGGTCCCGGTCCCAACCCTGGTCCTGTTCCCAACCCTTGTCCTGTTCCTAACCCTAACCCTGGTCCTGGTCCTAACCCAAACACTGGTCCTGGTCCTAACCCTGGTCCTGTTCCTAACCCTAACCCTGGTCCTGTTCCAAACTCTGTTCCTAACCCTAACCCTGGTCCTGGTCCCGGTCCCAACCCTGGTCCTGTTCCCAACCCTTGTCCTGTTCCTAACCCTAACCCTGGTCCTGGTCCTAACCCAAACACTGGTCCTGGTCCTAACCCTGGTCCTGTTCCAAACTCTGTTCCTAACCCTTACCCTGGCCCTGTTCCTAACCCAAACACTGGTCCTGGTCCTAACCCTGGTCCTGTTCCTAACCCGAGTCCAGGACCTGGTCCTGTTTCCAACCCTGGACCTTTTCCTAACTCTGGACCTGTTCCTAACCCTGTTCCTGGTCCTAACCCTAACCCTGGTCCTGGTCCTAACCCTGGTCCTGTTCCTAACCCTAATCCTGATCCTGTTCATAACCCTAACCCTGGTCCTGTTTCTAACACTAATCCTGGTACTAACCTTAACCCTGGTCCTGTACCTAACCCTAACACTGGTCCTCTTCCTAACCCTAATCCTGGTCCTGTTCCTAACCCTAACCCTGGTCCTATCCCTAACCCTGATCCTGTTCCTAACCCTAACCCTGGTTCTGCTCCTAACCGTGGTCCTGTTCCTAACCCTTACCCTGGTCCTGTTCATAACCCTGGTCCTGGTCCTGTTCCTAACCCTAACCGTGGTCCTCTTCCTGTTCCTAACCCTATTCCTGGTCCTTGTCCTAACCCTAACCCTAACCCTAACCCTGGTCCTCTTCCTGTTCCTAACCCTAACTCTGTTCGTGGTTCTGGCCCTGGTCCTGTTCCTAACCGTAACCCTGGTCCTGGTCCTGTTCCTGGTCCTTTTCCTAACCCTAACCTGTTTCTTCCTGCAGTAGAAGGCGACTGAAACACTACGCTGTCACTTCCTTTCATTTTTAACTCGCTTCTCTTGCTTTAACTTTAAAGTTTATGTGAATGAAATCGTATGATTCGTGCAATAAACAACTTTTACAAACATTCAGTAGTGTTTATGGAGAATCCATCCACACATTTGAGTTTTGAACACATCTACGGGAGTTGGTTCTTTGAGAACTTCACTGAAACTTGATATGATTTTATCTGAAGACATGATGTTTATCTGTTCCTTTTTTGTTCAGTGACTGTGACTCAATCTCTGTTTATGTTTGGTAACATAACGTTAAGCTGTCTTTGCATAAAAATAAAGGGGGAAATAAATGAGAAGACCTGTACCTAATCCTAATCCTGGTCCTGTTCCTAACCCTAACCCTGGTTCTGCTCCCTGGTCCTAACCTTGGTACTGTTCCTAACCCTAACCCTGGTTCTGCTCCCTGGTCCTAACCCTGGTACTGTTCCTAACCCTAGTCCTGGTCCTGGTCCTAACCCTGGTCCTGTTACTAACCCTAGAGAAGACAAACCAGTCTGGGTTGGGGTCAGTCACTGTTGATCTGCACAATCAGTTCCTTCCTTCATTTGAGGGTTTTTGACATAATGGCTGTTGGAGATGATGGGAGTCCTGTTAACGCCACTAAGTCCAATCTGCTGTGAAACACCGCCTTCGAACCTTCATCCACCCACACAGTGCATGAGCTCACACCATGATGGAGGAAAGTGTGGAATGAGTCAGGTTGTGTTCAGATGGATGCTTGTATATTTAGGAACCCTGTCATGTGATTCCACTCAGTGTCCACTTCTGACTCTACTTCTACACACTGATGCGATGTGTGTGTGTTCAGAAACTGGCCGATATCACTGGACCAAGATGAAAGCAACGTTACATTATCATTAACAGAACGTTGAAATGTTTCAATTTGGGACAAAGTCTGGACTCAGGATCTGGTCTAAGAGAAAAAGCCTTTGGTGCAGTTTCCAAACAGTCCATGAACTGGATTAAACTGCTTCTCCACTGCTCATTAGACCATTCCACACCCATTACCATGACAACAGCAGGTGGCGCTGTTAGAGCTTTCAGCTTCAAAATGACACTCATCTCAACCTATCCATCTGACCTTCTCCCAGACTCTGTGGACCTGGAGGAGTTCCCCATCACAGGTTCAACTCACCTGAATCCCACCCATCATCTATTACATCTATTTCTGTGTTCCATACTTTTACTCACTAAAGTCATTTATTATGGAGCCCTGCTAGGGTCACGGTGGGAAATATTTTTATACTGAACTATTGCGTTCCCCACAAATTGTACTGCATTCCCTCACAATGGTATTGTGTTCAAATGCAATAGATAGATAGATAGATACAGTAGATAGATAGATGATAGATGATAGATGATTGATAGATACATAGATAGATAGATAGATAGATAGATAGATAGATAGATAGATAGATAGATAGATAGATAGATAGATAG
>JAPQRQ010000026.1:3885091-3897863 GCA_037367365.1 Apogon talboti | reverse complement strand
AACATCCTGCCCCCTAAAACTTTATGAAGGTAGGGAAAAGGAAAATGAGGTGCACAACATTGGGAGACATAGAGGAATTAGTAAGGTGTCTTATGTTTCACTTTCACTTTGTACAGTCATATGGTGCCCTTCCCAGTTCCTGTTTTGATTTTTACCCCTCTGCCAACTTTGGGTCGAGGGGGTGTTGTAATCGTTTTGTCGTCTATCTGTTTGTCTGTCCGTCCATCTGTCTGTCCATTCTGGCTGAGGGGTATTAGTGCACAGTAAGTTATGTTTGTTATAGTTCTGGTTTGGTCCTTGTGTTAGTTCCTGTTTTGGTCCCTGTTTTGGTTCCTGTTTTAGTTACTGATTTGGCTCTTGTTTTGGTTCCTGTTTTGGTTCATGCCTTAGTTCCTGTTTTGATTCTTGTTTTGGTTCCTATTTTGGTTCATGTTTTAGTTCTTGTTTTGATTCTTGTTTTGGTTCCTGTTTTAGTTCCTGTAATGCTTTCTTTTTAGTTCCTTTTGTGGTTCCTGTTTTGGTTCCTGTTTTAGTCCCTGTGTTGCTTCTTTTTTAGGTCCTTTTTTGGTTCCTGATTTGGTTCTTGTTTTAGTTCCTGTTGTAGTTCCTGTATTGGTTCCTGTTTTAGTTCCTGTTTTGGTTACTGATGTAGTTCCTTTATTGGTTTCTATTTTAGTTCCTGTATTGGTTCCTTTTTTTAGTTCCTGTTTTGGTTCCTGATTTCGTTCCTGTTTTAGTTCCTGTTTTGGTTCCTGTTGTAGTTCGTGTATTGGTTCCTGTTTTAGTTCCTGTTTTGGTTATTGTTGTAGTTC
This sequence comes from Apogon talboti, assembly GCA_037367365.1. NCBI lineage: Eukaryota > Metazoa > Chordata > Actinopteri > Kurtiformes > Apogonidae > Apogon > Apogon talboti. The sequence continues at coordinate 3,897,051 of JAPQRQ010000026.1, read as the reverse complement.
CTTTATTAGTTTCTATTTTGGTTCCTGTATTGGTTCCTTTTTTAGTTCCTGTTTTGGTTACTGTTGTAGTTCCTTTATTGGTTTCTATTTTAGTTCCTGTATTGGTTCTTTTTTTGTTTTTGTTTTGGTTCCTGATTTAGTTCTTGTTTGATTTCTGTTTTAGTTCCTGTTTCAGTTCCTGTAGTGGTTTCTTTTTTAGTTCCTGTTTTGGCTCCTGTTGTAGTTCCTGTATAGTTTCCTGTTGTAGTTCCTGTATCATTTCCTATTTTGATACTTATAATGGTTCCTTTTTTAGTTCCTGTATTGGTTCCCTTTTTAGTTCCTCTTTTGGTTCCTTTTTTAGTTCCTATTTTAGTTCTTGATTTGGTTCCTCGTTTGGTTCCTGTTTTAATTCCTTTTTTGGTTCCTGTTTTAGTTCCTGTGTTTGGTTCTTGTTTTAGTTCGTGTTTTGGTTCTTGTTTTAGTTCTTGTTTTAGTTCCTGTATTGGTTCCTATTTTGGTTCCTGTATTAGTTCCTGTTTTGCTTCCTGTTATAGTTCCCATTTTGAGTCTGTGCTTTACCATGAGCAGGTCGTTGAACAGGAAGACTTCTCGCTGATGGACGCCACTTCTCTGGCCTCGGTTTGGATCAGGAACCTCAAACAGCTGACAGCAGCAGACCAGCCTCCGATGAGGCAGCGACAGCACCTGAAAAAGGTAATAATGTACAGCAGTGATCATCAATGGGTGGTCCTCGGACCATAACTGGCCCCACAAAACATCCTGTCTGGCCCCTGAAACATTACCACATTTAGGACAAGATGTATCCTTGTATTAAGGTATTGACGTTTTACAAAATTCTTCCAGTATCTAAATGAATCCAACAATGACTCAGATCTAAACACAATAGGCCCTTTTGCACTGTAGGAATTTTTTGCAGTTCCTGTAACCTTTTCAGTACCTAGGCCCTTTTTTCGCACATTCGGACAGCATAGGAACTTGGGACCACAGTTCCTATAACCATTTCAGCTCCTACTCCCAGGTAGAGTCTTTTGATGGTTCCATAGGAACTCATATGACGTAGGTGTTTCTTGATTAGTAGAACTCAGGCCACACCCATTACCATATTTCTGCTTCTTGCAGAAGAGGGAGTGCATTATGGTGAATATAGCATGGCTGTGATTAGGTCGTAGGCATGAGTCCTGTTGCTTTTCTACAACAGTATACATCAGTTTATACAACAGTTCTACAAACGCCATTTATTAGGTAACGACAATAAGCACTTCATGTGTCCTTTTGGCCTTTCCTGTTGGTGTGTCATCTGCAGTGTTTCGCCTTCTTTTATCCACATCTCTGTGAACTTCTGAGCAGGGAATGAACGCACGTCTGGCCCATTAAGAGATGAAGAGAAGACTGTTGAGTATGGACACATTCATTCTGTTGTTCATCAGTGAGGATGGGATTCATGACACTAAATCTACGTTCACACCCTGCTGTTGACACGGGGAGCGTGGAGACACCACTAAACACTTTATGGAGATTGTCTTGGACTATATTATTCTGTGGGGGTCCCTCAAATGTCGAATTACATTTTGATGATAAATAAAGCTCATTTTCCATCCCTGGGCATGTGCGAAAGTTGTGCCGTGCATAAAAGCGCTTTGGCGGATGCAGAATATGATTGACAGTCCTTCTGACATAAATGAACACACTGGACCATTTTAACTCAGTTGATCCTGTCCTCATATCTTAACTGTAGGTCTATAGACTACCATCTGTCTGTGGTGTTTGACACTCATCTCTTTTGTTTAAAGGAGAGTGTACCACATTAGGAAAAATGTGGGTGTTCACTGTCTGTGCCCTTCAATACCTGTAGATGTTACTGTCCATGAAGGTTAATGCAGTTTTTCTTTCACTATTAATCCCACATCTGTCCAATCGTAGACCCTAAATGCTTTGTTTTATAAATATGTGACTCCACTGACACCTGCGCGTCTATGGCTGTTGCTCCGAAAGAGCGCACATTGTCGGTATAATTATATTTAGGATACTTGTGCAACTTTTTTTGGAGATAGAGACCTCCTTAGAGAAAAATATATAATTCGAACCCTGATTTATGTGCGTGGGGACGTTTGCAAATTCCGAGAATGCCGACAGTTGGCGTCAGGTGAAAGTTAGTGCTAATGCAGGATATAGGTGTAAGAAAACTCAGTCACAACCTGCCTGTTATTTCAATTGGTTTTTAATCTGAAGGAGTTGCCGCCTGTCTTTGCTTGCTGTTTTTTTTGTTTTTGCTGCTTTTGTAATGAAATATCTGCTAAATAGAGGCTGAAATGAGAACAGTGTTTCATTATTTTCGACATAATCAGATTAAAGATACCTGAAAATATCTTTCAGACACAGGTTCATCAGGTCAACAAGGTTCTTAGGAAAACTGAAATTATATCCAGTATGCAGGAAAATGAAGCCCAAATGTACCACGGATCTAAAGGAACCTGTCCAGTGTTCTTCATCTGAAGTCCATATTCATAATTTGCTCATGACCACAGTGTGACTGGACTCCATGTCATGGGGTGGGTCTACAGCGGTTCTACAGCAATGCTATAGTAGTCCTACAACAGTTCTACAGTGGTTCTACAGCAACGCTACAGTAGTTCTACAGCAGTTCTACAGCGGTTCTACAGTGGTTCTATAAATGTTATACAGCAGTTCTACAGCAGTTCCACAGCAATCATACAGTGCTTCTATAGCAGTCCTACAGGGGTTCTACAACAGTTCTACAGTAGTACTACAGCAGTTCTACAACAGTTCTCCAGTGGTTCCACAGTGGTCCTACAGCAGTTCTACAGTGGTTCTACAGTGATTCTACAGTGGTTCTACTGTGGTCCAACAGCAATTCTAGAGCGGTTCACCTGTGGTTCCACAGTGGTCGTAGAGTGGTTCTAAAGTGGTCCTACAGTGGTTCTACAGCGGATCTCCAGTGGTTCCGCAGTGGTCCTACAGCAGTTCTACCATGGTCCTACAGTGGTTCTTTAGTGTTCCTAAATCGGTCCTACAACAGATCCACAGTGGTTCCACAGTGGCCCTACAGCAGGTCTAAAGCAGTCCTACAGGGTTTCTATTGTGATTCTATAGAGGTCCTACAGTGGTTCTATGACAGTTCTCCAGTGGTTCCATAGTGGTTAAGCAGTGGTCCTACAGCGGTTCTACAGGAGTCCTACAGCAGTTCTCCAGTGATTCTACAGATGTCCTACAGTTGTTCTACAAGAGTCCTACAGCAGTTCTACAGTGGTTCTACAGTTGTTCTACAACAGTCCTACAGCAGTTCTACAGTGGTTCTACAATGGTTCTACAGTGGTTCTGCAACAGTCCTACAGCGATTCTATAACAGTCCTGCAGCAGTTCAAAAGACATTCTACAGTGGTTCTACAGCTAATCTGTAGATGTTCTACAGTGGTCCTACAGAAATTTCACAGTGGTTCTACAGTGGTTCTACAGTGGTCCTACAGCGGTTCCACAGTGCTTCTACAGCTGTTCTACAGTAGTTCTCCAGTTGTCCCACAGCAGTTCTACAGTGGTTCTACAGTGGTTCCACAGCAGTTCTACAGTGGTTCTGCAGTGTTTCTACAGCTGTTCTACAGTGGTTCCACAATGGTTCTACAGCATTTCTACAGTGGTTCCACAGAGATTCTACAGCAGTTCTACAGTGATTCCACAGTGTTTCTACAGCGGTTCTACAGTGGTTCCACAGTGGTTCACAGCGTTTCTACAGTGGTGCCACAGCGGTTCTACAGCGGTCCTTGTCCTACCGGCTTCTTCCCAACCACCATCCTCTCCACGGCCTGGACTTGAGACACGTGGTCATCATTGGTCCTCAGCTCCCACTTCTGGATCCGTCCATAAATGGACACCAGCAGGTCCCGGGGGATGTCCTGTCCATTGTCCACACCTGTGGAAACAATGTCGCAGAGTTTAAAGACAATATGTTTTTAAAACTTAGGAAACAGATAATGCAGAACTCATCTCCATGTTCTTCAACAGAATCATCCTTTCATACAAGACAAGTTAATCTGGAATAAACTTTCATAATAATTATTCAGGGTTAGAGTTAAACACATTCATTTTATTATGTGTTAGTATACGCTATTGGAGCTGGACTTAACGCGGCTGCTGGCACCAAGCTTGCCCTCCAATTGCTTATCGTTAAAGGATTTAAAGTGTACCCATTTCATATGCATATGTAAGAACTTATTGATTCTAGTCATTTATGCTGATGATGTGATGCTATTTTAAAGTATTTCATCTTGTTATAAAACTAATCCCAAAGTCTATGTTGATGAAGTGATTGAAACAAACCCATAACTTCTTCCATGTTTAGAATGTGAACTTCATCTGTAACCTTCACTATACTGTTAATAACTGGAATGTCAGAGGCTGGTTTCCATGGTGACCACACTCATTCTTTACTCCAGGCTTAGGGTTAGGTGACACTGACCCCTGAGGTTCTTGATGAAGTCTTCCAGCTTCATTTTTCTCTCTGGTTTGACATTGGGGCTGTACATGTCTGTGTTGAGGAGGATGATGGCGAAGGCCAGGATGAAGATGGTGTCGGGGTTCTGGAACTGTTGGATCAGAACTGGATTGCAGACACAGTACCGCTGACTGGAGAGAAGACATGAACAGAGGAGGTCAAGAAGTTTCATAATGAGTCCAGGTATGTGGTTTGATGCGAGTCCACAGCACCATACGGTACCTGAAGGCCTCCACCAGACGCTCCACACGCTGAGCTTCACCCTGAACCTTAATCTGAGCCTGAAACTTCCTCAGTGCATCGTCCAGATCCATCCCAGAGAAATCCATCTCGTCCAGAACACAACTACAGATGGACATAAGGACACAGCTGATGCATCTGCACCTCACAACGCACAACAGGCATCAAGTAATCCCCCTTCCCACACGAATGCAGCACCAGCTTAATTCAGTTCTGAAGACAAGTCCCTCTCAACTGTACATGGGCAAAGCACTGGGTTCAGACAGTGGACCCTGGTCTAGTCCAAGGTCTGAACTTGAAAATAAGAACACCACGGACTGATCAAATTAAACCTAAAGTGTTATCATGGTAGTTTTTCCTTCTAGTGTCATCAAGTGTTTACTCCTGGAGAATTCCATTGCTTTAACAGTCTGGTTTATTCCAGCTCTAAATGGAAAGTGTCATCAGATAACTTTGCTTATGAAGTAATGCTATATAAATATAATCTGACTGATTGATTGACTGATTGATCATCATCACTGCTGGATGCACAGCTGCTGATTCATTGGTGTCTTCATGACCACAGTGGGGGCGTGCATTGTTTTTTACCAAACCACTGGTTCATGTGGTGGGTTTCTACTCACTCCAGGACGTCTTTATTGAACTGCTGCCGGCTGCCCAAAAACTCTCCAATCATCTGTCTGCTCAAGCCTTTCCTTTCCAGGATAAACCTGGCGATGCCAACCGGAGTGTCTGACACAAAACCCCTCTCAATCAGGTACTGGATCCCCTTTTCCGGCTTCCTGCAGGAGTGAAGGAGGTTCTCATATTAACTGGTTTGATGGACGGGTGATTCCAACACAACCTTCCGTTATTATCTAAATATATATTATTCCACCATTTCAACATGTCTTGTCTAATTTGAGACATAATCAACTAGTATACGAGTAGGCAAGTTACAGCTACACTTGTGTAAAAACACTCAAGTCATGTATGATCCACTTATGATAGGACATGGCCCGACCTGAGATAAAAGTAACATTATCATCATTATAAAATAATTTTAAGTGAAATTCACAGTAAAATCATGACTTTCACAATCTGGTAATCTGTGAAAATCACCCCAGTGACCGCAGTCTCACTTGTTGAAGAGGTTGAGTCCGATGCGGTACTGCCGCCGCTGCACAACGTCGTTGTTGAAAGCGGGTGAGTCCCAGCTGTGGCGACTCTCCCTCTGGTATGTCTGCTTCCCCAATGTTGCGCCTCCCATTGGCTCCCGCAGGCTGTCACGTGACGACGAGCCGGAGCTGCAGTTGTTTACGGTGGTATCATCGTTAGAGTTGGTGGTTGTGGAGTTGACACTCTCATTGTCTCCATCGGAGCAGAGTAGGTGGTGGTGGTGGTGGTGAAGATGGGCGTGGTGGTGCTGCTGCTGAGTGTCCATGTTCGGAATCGCCGAGGATGAGGAGGACGAAAGCGAAGAAGGTGCGAGCGTTGGCGGCAGCGGCGACAGGGGTGTGAGCGGCGGGACAGGGGATGGCAGCGGGGAAGAAGGGGGTTCTGGGTATGTGTGGGGGAGGTGGTGGTGGTGCTGGTGGTGCAGGTGGTGGTAGTGGTGCTGGGCAAAGTGGTGCTGCATGTAAGGGCTGGCGCCGTGGGCGTGGTGCATGTGCATGATGTGCGGCTGGCTGTACTGCGGATGGTGGTGGAGGATGGTGGGGAGGTGGGGGTGCAGTGGATGAGGCAGCGGGTGAGGCAGCGGGTGAGGCAGCGGATGAGGCAGTGGGTGGGAAGGCAGTGTCCGGGCGGAGGGCATAGACATGGACAGGGAGGCGGGGCTTCGTGTCTGTCCCTGCGCCGTGGCCACCGAGCGTCCATTGGGTTTGTGTTTGATGGTTCCATGTGGAGACTCAGCTTCACTGCTTCCTCCTCCTCCTCGCTCATCCTCTCCACTCTCTCCTTCACCCCCTCCCCTCCGTTCTCTCTCTCCTCCCGCTCGCTCGACTCCTGACGTGTCCTGTTCATAAACCAGACGTCCAATAGAACCTCGTTCAGACCTGGAAAAATCAAACACATACTGAGTCTCCACCAGGGGGCTGTGATACATACTCTGTAAGGTGGTTCAAGGCTGGTGATTGGCTGCACTCACCTGTCACTCATATCGACGGAGCTGTCACTGGGCGGTTCTATGGTCAGAACAGGGAGGTGTCCACCTCCTCCTCCTCCTCCTCCTGCTGCTCGTCCTCGGTACTCTCCTCGACACTCGGTGCAGGGGGTGCTGCTCCTGCGGGAGGTGCTGCTGCCACCCTCTGTCTCTCTGCTGTCCTCCCTCCCACCTGCTCCTCCTCCTCCCCAGTACTCGGTGTCGGAGCTGGAGGCGGGTCTGGACAGCGGTGACGAGGGGAGGCAGCCTTCATCCATGTAGAGGGTGACGTCGCTGAAAGAGGTGGCGGTGCTGTCCTCATGCATTGCTCCTCCCCTTCCAACTCCTCCCCCTGTCCGGGCTACACGCTGCCGTGATGATGCTTCACTGCGTTCCCAGCCACAAGTTCTGTAATCTTCATCATCTTCCTCCTCATCCTCTTCACCTTCCTCCTCCTCCTCTTCCTCCTCTTCTTCTCCTTCATCCTCATCCTCCTCCTCGTCCTCCTCTCCTTCTCCTCCCGCTTCCTGGGAGTCTTCCCGACCAGACTGACAGGTGAGGGAGTCGTCCATGGAGTCAGCCAATGACTTCACCTGCACAGACAAAAACACATTTAACTCAACTTCCACTTAGTCTAATTTACTTCATGGACACTTAACACTTGTCTTTTTATCGATGAAAAAAAACACAAGAACAAGTCTGAGATTCCAAATTCAATGACCATCAGAACCTGAGAGTGCTTCCAGGATGAACAGAACCTGGCGGTACCCAAGGCGGTACCCAAGGCGGTACCCAAGGCGGTACCCAAGGCAGTACCCAAGGCAGTAGCCAAGGCTTTACCCAAGGCACTACCCAAGGTGCTACTCAAGGCAGTACCCAAGGCGGTACCCAAGCTGGTACCCAAGCTGGTACCCAAGGCAGTACCCAAGGGTACACCAGGCGGTACCCAAGGCGGTACCCAAGCTGGTACCCAAGGCGGTACCCAAGCTGGTACCCAAGGCAGTACCCAAGGCCGTACACCAGGCGGTACCCAAGGCAGGGTACCCTGTCTTTAAGGATCGTAGAACACCATGATGCTCAATGACTCGAATAAATATAAGGAAGAGGAAGGAGGGCTTCCTTTCCAACCTCTGCATCGTTTCCATCACATCAGACTCATTCATCTGCTGCTGCTGATCTGCTGTCATTAAATGTCATGCTTGAGTTGAATCATTTCACATCCTTGATGATGTTAGTTTTGGTTCAAACGTGCTCACCTGTTTAGAGAAGGAGTCATCCATATCTCCGGCATCCTCTGACCCCTGCTGACCCGCTGACCCCTGACCGTGCGGCTGACGCTCATCAAACGAGTACTGGACAGACAGATGGGGGTGGGGTCAGAGCTGGGCGGGCTGTCAGTGCTTTGGGTGTTACCTGTGGATTGTTGTTTACCTGTAGCCTCATGTTGGACAGGATGATGCGTCGGGTCATCCTGCTCTCCGATGCCGAGCTCCGCAGCCTCTCAAAGTTCTTGTTCATTCGATACTGACGAAATGCTGTTTGGATGGTCCTGGCGGCCCGCCTGGACACAAACTGACCCCCGTACTTCCTCTCCAGCATCTCCACCTGTCACATGACATGAACGTCACAGGACTGTATGATAAACCAACCAACAGGAGCAGAGGTCTGACAGTCTGAACTAAACCAGTAGGTATGAATTATGAAAGTGAATGTTAGTGCTTCTTAGTTTATTATACTTTAGACCTGGAACCTGGTCCAGTTGGACCCTGTACCTTCTTGTCCTGGAGGTCTGTAGAGAGCTCATAGCTGTCAGATAAAGCCTTGCAGCGTTTGCTCTCCTCCTCCTCTTGCTTGCGCAGCGCCAGGCTGGCCGGCTGGTGTCGGCTACGCTGAGCCCAGGCCAGGCTCGCCGGATTGGGGGGAGAGACCGGAGAGCTGCCCTGAGGGGTGGGGGGACAAGAGCGTAAAGGACTGGGAACCTCTCAACATTTCACCAACACAGCTGTGAAGTATTTGGTTAATATGTTTGATCAGTTCTTTAACCCTTTAACTGATGAAGTGATTAATATGTTTTTGAACAAGCCTGTGAGGACAGTGATTCCAGATCTGCATTAAAAAGAATCTGACTATAGATGGAAATAAATGAACTTTGAAATGCAAATTACTTGCAATTTCTCTGACTATATTGGATGAGTAAGTATTTATAATAAGGAAAACCACATGTCAGTACAACTCAGTCCAGAGTGAACTGAAATTGAGTTTAATTTGATAGATTCAGTGTGACGTCAGTGAAGGGTCGTAGTGGACCGTAGTGGACTGTACTGGACCGCAGTGGACTGTACTGGACTGTAGTGGACCATAGTGGACTGTAGTGGACCGTAGTGGACTTTACTAGACCATAGTGGACCGTAGTGGACTGAACTGGACCGTAGTGGACTGTACTGGACCGTAGAGGACTGTACTGGACCGTAGTGGACTACAGTGGACCGTAGTGGACTGTATTGGACCATAGTGGACCGTAGTTCACTGTATTGGACTGTAGTAGACTGTAGTGGACTGTGGTGGATTGTAGTGGACTGTACTGGACTGTAGTGGACTGTACTAGACTATAGTGGACCGTAAGTGGACCGTAGTGGACTATACTGGACCATAGTGGACTGTACTAGACTATAGTGGACCGTAAGTGGACTGTAGTGGACTGTACTGGACCGTAGTGGACTGTATTGGACCATAGTGGACCGTAGTTGACTGTATTGGACCGTAGTGGACTGTACTGGAGTGTAGTGGACTGTACTGGACCATAGTGGACTGTACTGGACCATAGTGGACCGTAGTTGACTGTATTGGACCGTAGTGGACTGTACTGGAGTGTAGTGGACTGTACTGGACCATAGTGGACTGTACTGGACCATAGTGGACTGTAGTGGACTATACTGGACCATAGTGGGCTGCATTGGACTGTATTGGACTGTACTGGACCATAGTGGACTGTAGTGGACTGTGGTGGACTGTACTGGACCGTAGTGGATTGCATCGGACCGTAGTGGACTGTACTGGACCGTAGTTGACTGTATTGGACCGTAGTGGACTGTACTGGACCATAGTGGACTGTACTGAACCATACTGGACCTTAGTGGATTGTACTGGACCGTGCTGGACCATAGTGGACCGTACTGGACATTAGTGGACTGTACTGGACCCTACTGGATTATACTGGACACTGGTGAGCTGATGTGGATTTAATGGGGGACAAACCTGACTGTTGATCATGTAAAAGGGATGAAACACATCAAAGTGAAAGAGGGAAAGTCCTGTTCCTCTCGTCCACATATTTACAGTGTTTATGGACCTGGTGACATTTGTCAAGTCTCATATATGTCAGGACACGGCGGTCCCGGTGGAAAGAATCGGAGCTGCCAGCCCAGGTCATGAGATCTGGTTCAGGGTGTGTGTATTAATGTTTTCCTCTCTTGTCTGTTGAACCAGTTTGTTGTGGGTGCGTAGGTTCTTGTATGTTTACCTGTGTGTGAGAGTGGGCAGAGCCCAGTGGCCCGCTGCTGGAGGTGGAGCCGTAGGGGTCACAGGGGCTTGGCAGGGGGCTGTTGCTATAGCGATAAAAGGGTGGAGGATGTCCGAAGGTCGAGTCAGTGAAAGTGAGCGTCTCCGGACACTGAGAGTCGCCCTCCACGCTGAGGAGAAATCAGAGATGAAATCAACAGCTGATCATTAAATTAACACATGATCATTGAATCAAGAGCTGATCATTATCAATCAGTCATATGTTATTTATATAGTGTCACATCATAACTACAGTTCTGTGATGACCCTGGATTTAACCAGACTGTTAAACCAACGTACACACACCAACAGAATCCTCCAGGAGGAAACACTTGGAGACAGTGGAAGGAACTTAACATGCATGCACTTGAAAACCCTTGGCCTGAAGGCTCCCACAGAGGGCTTACTGTGAGACTCTGCGCACACTGTCCACGGATGTTTGAGGTTTCATAGTCGAGCGTATCAATTTCCTACGTATCAGCTCAGTGTCACGACCGCTTTGGGTCCGCATTGACTCTGGCTTGAGAGAGAGAGAGAGTCTCGACAGTCTGGTCCAATCTCTCTCTGAACCATACTCTTTAATACACCTTACCCATAAATCTGACACAGACACATGACCCTTGAACCTTGAACCCTAACCCTGAACCCTGGGGTTAGGACAGGGACAGAGAGGTTGACATTTAAGACTGAAAGAATTTCCTTTCCTTTCCTGTCCTGTCCTTTGCTGTCCCTTTCTTTCCTTTCCTTTCCTTCATCTGTAGGGTTCAGCTGAGGTGAGGTGTATTTGATTTATCTCCTGTCCTTAGCGTCCTTAGCTCCACACTGATGTCTCCTCTGGCAGAAAACTGGGGTCACATGCACCATGACCTTGGCCTCATCCTCTGCTGTCCCTACGTTTCCAACATCTGTGTTCATTTTAGGACATCTGCAGCTCAGTTTGTTCAGTAACACACAGAGGAAGAAGAGGATGAAGACATCCTCCTGTCCTTCCAGTAGGACCATCGGAACGTCTGTCTGAGGCTACACCTCTGTCCACTCCAACACGTCAGAAACACGGGTCACATGACCTGCCGGTGATGACCTCATGACAAACCACATGACTCATGTCTGAGGTCCATGTAAATGATGTGTTTACAGTCAAAGCGTTAAAACCAGTACCGCCCTCTGACAACCTCCGCCACTGTCACTGAGCATTGACTATCCAACGCCTTCTTATGTTTATGACATGAATCATTTACAACAAACACAAGAAAAAGAGAAAATTCACCAAATAAGTGACGTATGTTTCCTGTGTTGATCCTACATCCTCACATGAATCAGAGCTTGAACATTAAACAGCAGAATAATGGACAGGAAGTGGGGTCAGAGGTCATCGTCACCGAGGAGCACGGACTATATGATTCACTGGTCTGTGACGCTACAGGAGTCCCAGTGGGTCAAATTTCACATTTACCTAGTAACTGCAAGCAGTTATGACGGGCCCTCGCGCACCTACGCAACTCGGGGTGGGTCAATCCATTTAAATGAAAG
>JAPQRQ010000026.1:3766925-3780295 GCA_037367365.1 Apogon talboti | reverse complement strand
CCGCCACCACCACCACCACCACTAGGGAAGGGGCTGACGTGGACCAATGACGCCCTCATAGGAGCTGGGCCTCGGCAGCAGCGGCGTATCCGTGAGGGTTTGTAGTCGAGTGCGGTGGCAGGTTGTTGATGATGAATGGGGCGGGGGGGGTTTGGGGGGTGGAGTCAGACCCTTCAAACGGCCCCTCAGCTGCTGCATTGATTTTGGTTCCTTGTAAACAGTCTCTGGGGAAAACAGCGATGGCCTCCGGCGTCTGATGAACCGCCTTCGCCAACGCGCCGGCCGACACGTGTCAGCTGAAAAGACACGGTGAAAACAGCAACAGTGCCCAGTCTGAAAAGAACTGAAAACGCTGCCATTGGGCCTCATGCAGGATCAAAACTACAAGAATTTAATCAATAAACGGGTTTGACAGATGTGGTTCTGAACCAAAACCTGCAGATCCAGTCCAAAAAAACCACACCATCAACAGGAACCGAACCTGACCCGGTGGACCCACATCTGGACCCGGTCTGACCCACTGGACTCACATCTGGACCCGGTCTAAGCCGGTAGACCCACATCTGGACCCGGTCTGACCCAGTGGACCCACATCTGGAACCAGTCTGACCCAGTGGACCCACATCTGGAACCGGTCTGACCCACTGGACCCACATCTGGACCTGGTGGACCCACATCTGGACGTGGTCTGACCCACTGGACTCACATCTGGACCCGGTCTAAGCCGGTGGACCCACATCTGGACCCGGTCTGACCCACTGGACCCATATGTGGACCCGGTCTGACCCGGTGGGCCAGAGGTTGGATTTATTCACATGTTTAACTGAAAACAGAAGGTGCTTCACTTCAGACTGAGTCGAAAACAGGACTTCAGTCCTTGAAGTTCAGTTATGAACTAAAACCATGTGAAAGTTGAATAAATTAATCTTATCGTTTTAATGTTCACATGAGATATTCAGATATTCAAAATATGTTTGAATCATGAAACACTGTCAGACCTTTAATAATGATCTATAAACTGAACATTATTATGTCATATTCACTGGTCAATAAGGATCTAAGTAGTTTTTTTAATTAAATCCTCATTGTTGTTTTATGTTACAATCATTTTATAAAACATTATATTCTCTTATAATCACAATCTTTAAGTAACATAATCTGTTATTAACTGTAGACACTCATTGTTTTCTTTCAGTAAATATCACGAGTTGTTCTAAATATTATCATACAGTAAACTAATATATCATATGTTTATTAAATATAGAGTCTAATCCATTATTGACATGAGTGTCTGTTCTCCATCCTCTTGTTCATGTTTAACATGACTATTTTTTGTTCCATTGAACAGTTTATATTTGCTTGAAAGTCTGTGAATGGAGCAGAAGGAGGAGAACAAATTGGACAGACTTAAAGTTCTAGAAAAGTTTCATATGTTCAATAAATGTTTCAATGTCAAAGGATAAAAGGGGATTTTTCAGCCTAATTTGGTGATGGGTTGTTCATCAGTCGTCCTCCGATGATGAAGGCCTTTTTCAGTCTGTTAACACATTAAACATCTGCTTTTCCTGACTTTGTTTCAGGTCTGAAGAACTGGAAACTTGGTTTCCTGTGTCTGGAGGAGACGATTCCACATGTGAATGTAGCTCCAATAATCACAGAGGAGCTGAATATGTAGCAAAATAAAGGCAACACTAAAACAAAACAGAACATGAAGAACCCTCCAGGTCTCATGGAGCTTAAATCTGGGCTAACATAGTCCATATAGAACTGAAACTAAAGACACATAGATGGTCCGTGTGGGAAGGTAGTAACAGACGAACAGAGGAGGGACTTATAAAATGTAAGAAACGGAGGATTAAAGCCCAGGGCGAGTGGATGAAACGTCCCTGAATGGACTGATTTCAGAGACAGGAGTGAATCAACAGCCTGGTTGTTCCAGAAAGAACAAGAAGACGAAGAAACTCCACAAAAAACACAAAGAAGTTAAAGCGGCGATGCCTCAGAGACGTAGTGGTGCGTCTCTGAAGGCCTTCATACATGGATGGAAATGACTGGAACATATGAGCGTCTAAACTAAACACATTTACATTCAGGTTCCACATCCAGATCAATATGATCCCAAGTGGGACAAATAATACCAGAATAACCTAGAAATAATGACATATACCTGTACATACTTGTCAGGTTTTATAGTAAAAAAACCCAAAAAACAATTACATTAAGGAAATTAAAGAAAATGTTTACATTTACAAAGTATCCTTTAAAAAAATGTGAAAAACCTCAACAACCTGAGATTTCTTGCAAAAAATAGGTGTAAATTTATCAATATTCTGCCTCAGTTTATCATTTCCACATGTACATTATAACGTACAGATCAAAGTGGATCTACAAAGACACAGGCAGAATATTGGTGCAATTACACTGTTTTACGTATATTAAGACATTTCAGGTTGTTCATATTTGTTCAAATTATTAAAATTTTTTGTTAAAGGATACTTTGTAAATATAAAGATTTTTTTATCTAATTTGATTTTTTTTACACATAAAACAAAATTCTTATTTATAGTTCATTCTGTTCTTATTTGACTGGTCTGATCCACTTTAGATCACAGTGGTCTGAATGTGGAACCTGAACTACAATGATTTTAACACCATTCATTGTTAACATCTTCAGTGTAATTTGTGCATGTCATGGGAGGGACTGGACTTGTTCGCAGCCGGTTTTGGCCCGCGAGCCGTATGTTTGACACCCCTGGTCTAGACAGTGTGGCTAACTCCGTCCCATGCCGCCTCCTCTCTGCAGACTGAATATTCTATCATGGTGCAGATGGTGAATCCACACAGGAAATGACTTCCACGTGGACTAACCTGAGCCAGGTTACGATGCCCCGACAATAGGATCCACCAGCTGGTTAACACACCAGAGACGCCGCTAACAAAGTTTGTGTGCAGAGATTTCTAATTGATTTGTTTTTCCCCCGGTGTTCCAGCTGCCGGTGCCAGATTAGTTAAACTGAGTGTCAGGCTCCATCTGAGGAAGAGTCTGTAGATAAGACCGTTAAACCACCTCCCAGAGATACAGCAGAGCATCCTGTAAGGTCAGGAGGAGGAGGAGGAAGAAGGAGGAGGAGGAGAAAGAGGAGATGGAGAAGAAGGAGGAGATGAAGGGGGGGAAGAAGAAGAGGAAGAAGGAGGAGGAGGAGGAGGAGAAAGAGGAGATGGAGAAGAAGGAGGAGATGAAAGGGGGGAAAGAAGAAGAGGAAGAAGGAGGAGGAGGAGGAGGAGAAAGAGGAGATGGAGAAGAAGGAGATGAAGGGGGAGGAAAAGAAGAAAAGGAAGAAGGAGGAGGAGGAGGAGAAAGAGGAGATGGAGAAGAAGGAGGAGATGAAGGGGGAGGAAAATAAGAAGAGGAAGAAGAAGAAGAAGAAGAATGAGGAGGAGGAGTTATGATCATCATTTCCAGTAAGTGCATCATTTGATACAACACTGCAGTTACTACAGTCCATAATGTCTGGAAGTGGACTAACAGAACGATCCAAAATAAGACACACTTCCAACCTCAACTCCATACACTAATCATTCCAAAATATTTCTGACCTGGAGACAACAGGCTGTGTTTACTCAGCGGATGGTTTTGTCTGAGTTGAACCCCAGCTGGAGGAAGGATTAATTAGATGAGGAAAAATTCAAAATTCCTATCGTAAACTTCTTTGCGAAAATCACCACATAATGTCGGAGTAAACACAATCTGCTGCATCTCTGGCTCACTCGGAGTGTTCGTCTCCACGGCTCAGATTCACACCCAATTAGACTCTCAAACACAAGTAACAGTGCAGCTCAGATGGTGCATTATGCAAGTTTTCTCTATTTTCTCGGGGAGCAGTTCTCCGCTGTAAAATGGTTTCTGGACATAGACGAAATTTGTCGCAAAGTACATACAGTAATCTGCACAGCATGTGCTTCGCCTGGAGAGAAAAGAAACGGTATGAATGTAATTATCTGGTCAAAGATGGAGAAACAGCAGGCACATTATAATTAGTACTGAATGGATGAGCTGGTAAACTGATGAGTGGGTCCAGACCAGCCCTTAAACCAATCTAAACAATGAGTGGACTCTAAGAAGCAAAGTAGAAGAAACACTAGATGAAAGGAAAAAAATGGCATAAGAGGCTTTTTTTGGACGATTCGAGCTGACCTAAGACTTTTGCACAGGACACTAAGGACTGATTATTGATCCTGAGTGAAACTTGAAGAAGCTATAGTATTTAGTGATTTCAATATTTCATATAAAATGACAGAAAAGACGATACAGGATGAAAACAATGTAAAAGACGTTGTAATGTAAGAAGATATAAGTGATATTTAAGAGCTACAACATGAATATACACCTAAAAGTCCTGATGTTTGGGATTTTGTGCTGTTTTTGTAAACCATGTCTCACCAGCAGGTACCAGAACACTCTTAGTTTGACCAAAACCACCAATGAATTAACACTATAACTGTGTCACTCACTGAATAAAGTATAAAGGTCATTGTTTACACACGTCTGTATTATGGTACATCAAGTTTTCTTCTTCAAACTGAAAGTCAAAGATGCTTATTTTGACAGTTGTTGAAAATAACAGTGTCTTATCTTCACATGCTGCATCAGCTGATAGTTTACATTATAGCTGTTAGCTTAGCTCTGTTTTTAGGCAAAAACAGCCACAACTCACCGCCACAGAACTTCAGAGCTCTTTATTCTCAACACTCTAATAATAATTTTAGGTAATTTTATACTATTTGAAAGCGAAAATACTACATATCACTCCTTTAAACAGACTTTCTACATCTAGTCAAAATCTGCTGCACGCTCGTTACTTTATTTACTATTATTATAACTATTTATGTCATTTAGTTACTTTAACAAATTTTTATTTTTTTTATCTTCTCTTTATTTTTCAATTGAATTGGCTTGTGCTGCTGTACATTTGAATTCCCACCTTGAGGGAATCAAGAAAGTATACATCTTATCTTATTTTATCATAACTTATCACCTTATCATATCTTTTCTTATTGTATCTTATTGTATCTTATCTTTTCTTATCTTAAATCAAAATCAAGAGAATTAGCACAATAATAGTTCTTACTGAAGAAGGCAAAACAACATAAAAGGTGGGTTTTAATCTCATTTTCCATATGGTCACGACATAACAAACAGAACTTTAGAAATGAAACTTATGTTAGGTTCTGAATAATTGCTTTGAGCAGGTTAATAAATATAACCTTGTCAGATCAGTTTCCATGTTAAAACTAACTTAAGCCTGGATCTCCGGTCAGAATGATGTCTTGTTCAGGCTTCATCGAAAGCAATAAATGTTGGTGACGTCTTTGACATTTAGCTTTCAGACAGAGATTTAATTAGAGAATATACAGATTTAGAAGGCATTGATTGTGCTCCAAAGTGTCAATATAACACCTCTGCTGGGAAATTTAAGTGTAGCTCAGATTGATGACAAATCGATCAGGACAGTCTCAGAACAAAGGAACGTCAGCTGTAACTTCACATTGAAAAAAGGCCCTTTCAGTTGTCTGTGACCTAAATACAGAGGCTTCCATCTTTTCAGGAACATTTTCTCCAAAAGCTAAAACTGCTTAAAACCATAACAGCAGCAATTATTTATAAACCCTGGCGGTCTGTGTAAAGATTTTAGAAGAAAGAAGTGAGAAGAGGGTAAGCTGCTTTACGTCCGTCACATTCGAGGATTCACAAACAGTTGATTTAGTCTTGGACTGATTCATCTGAACACATATTTTAAAAGAGAACGTTTAGCCCTAATTTATGATCCCACATCATCCAGTCATTTTGTTCAAGGCTTGCATCAGAAACTGCAGACATTATTTTTATCTGTTCTCTCACGGTGCTGCAGATCTTCATCCGCTGAGATTTCTGCTGAAGTTTTTCGATCCACTCTGCTATAGCATTAATTAAAAAAACTACAAAAGAACAGAGACACGGTGCAGCAGCTTCACAGGGAATATAGAAGCAAAAAGCACAAACAACTGCATTATCCATCAGACATCAGACCTGACTGCCTCCTAAAACAGATTTTCACTATTTTTTATTTCAGTGCAGATATGGTTTTAGAAAAGTTCTGACAAGTATAACAATGTATTCAGGCTTATGGAACTAACGCAGATATAGAAACCAATGCTGTGACTGCAGGCAAAAAGGATTTGAAGCTCATGTGTGACTCAGATCTGAGACTTTTCACAACAAACAAACATGGAATCTAGTCTTTTCAACTCCGATTTAGGTCACTTCCACAAATAGAGATGAAGGATGAACTTTTTGTGACCTCAGTCTGAATCTGACGAACTGATTTCATGGGAATTTTTATCAAAGTCTGTGCAGAGACAATGATCTGTTAACCCTTAAAGACCTACAACTAGTTTTGCAGTGACTTCCAAATGAATTTGTCTTCACATGTAGCCTTTCTAAAGTGATTTATCATTTCTTATTTCAGTGATAATCAGGTATTTTCTTATATTTAATTAACTGATCACGTAGATGTTCATAAAATCTCAGCGCAAGTTATATTATTAACATAAAAACAAGTGTCTTCAACCACTGTCATTTATTAAATTCCATGGATTTTACTGGTGAATCAATGTTGTAGAAGATGACGGTGTTTCAATGTTCACTACGAAGCCTCTATTCTATTCTATTCTATTCTATTCTATTCTATTCTATTCTATTCCTTGGATATTAGCTATGAATTATTGTTATTGAGATATAAATGATTGGTCTTCGGGGATCATTTTGTTCACACCGTCAGATAAAACAAAAATGTTTTAATGCCTTCTTCTTCTTTAACTGAATTTTAACTCTAGTTTTAATGTTGAAAGAAACATTTGAATGCTCCACATCTAGATCAGTGGTTTCCAAACATCATGAAATACCATACGCCGCTTCTCCATTGATGGCATCAGCTTAACCCACCTCACACCTTTTCCTCTGCAGGACAACAGGGACCACCAGGTAATTATCAGATGGTACTTTTACTAACACCTTCAAACTATCATCATCATCACATACAGTATAATCTAGAATCAGTACTGCCCGGTACATGTGAGTTTTTATTATGTTAAAATGTGGGACAAAGAACGCAAGCAAATTCTATCTTCTTAAATCAGCCACATATTTTTACAGTATATTCTTGCCTAAAAAAAAATCGCATTTCAGAATTTATTGGACTGTAAATGTTTCGACTGATTGCATATGTTTTTTTCTGTTTGCAAATGCTTTTATCATTTTATTTGTAAATTGCAATTATGTGACTACCGCTGCCATCTTGGCCAGGTCTCCCTTGAAAATGAGATCCCCCATCTCAGTGGGACCAACCTAGTTAGATGAGATTAGATGAGATTAGATTAGATTAGATGAGATTAGAATAGATAGAACTTTATTGATCTCGTGAGCAGAGTCCTTAGGATATTGAGGATAATAAAGGTTAATAATATATATATAGTTGTGTCACTCATTGCTGCAGGATGTTATGTTGCAGTGGAAATCTGCTGCCAAACTGAGCCAGACCAAGCCATGTTGAGTCAAGTGAGTCAAGCTAAGACCAGCGGTGGAAAGGCAGCAGTATATCTACATTTCCACAGGCTCTTCCACTGTCAAAACACTGCCTCTATTTTATATTTTGAACGTGTTAGTTCTTTGACTTCATTTCTGTCTTGATGCCCATCTTCTTACATCAATTCTGTCTCACTACGTCTGAACATTGTTTTATATTGTTGCGTCCCGTCCATCTCGTTTCATATTTTACAGAATTTTTGTCTTGTTTCATCATTTACAACTGAAGCGTCTCCTCTGTATTTCACTTTAATTCAACACTTTTACTCTTCCAGACAACACTTGGGTTTTATTTTATTTAAAAAAAAACAAATCCACACATTTTATTTCTATAAATTATGTTAATGGAGTCAGACTTTGGGAAACACAGATCTAGATTTCTGAAATATTCAGGTGATTGTCATGTTTTGATCATAAATAGTTTGACTGTTCAGACCAAAAATCATAAATTAGTTATATAAATACCAGTTTTATTAATTTTTTCTCTTTATATTTCATTTTTCACATGTTTGTTGTTTTTCTACCTGTCTTTTCTCTGCATATTTGTTGGGATAAAGTCATATTTTATCTTATCTAATTAAACTTTAGAAATAATGATTTGACTTTAATTGCAACAGTATTGACTAATATATTTTTTTTTCTTTTTAATATGTTTTTTTGTGTTGCCAACTGAGAACATAAACATAAAATAAATAAATCCTTCCTCAGTGCATTAAATGTAAACGTGTGAATATTCACTGCCTTCACAATTAAGGCCTAACATTTCACTTACAATGTCCGTGTCATGTGTCTGCCATAACAAAATAATCACATCTGTGCAATAAATCCAAACTGGGCACTAAGGCTTGCAGTGAGAGTGTAGATAAATGTTTTTCGGCTGTTTGTAATACGGATTTGAGATCAGATAAAATTTAATTGCTGATTTGTCACTGCTTTCGTGCCCATTATTGGTTTTTCCTGCCTCCATAAATTAAAGCTGCGTTGAAAAATGAGCTTCTTGTATCACTAAATCAAATTTCTCAACTTCATTTGTCATTTTCTGAAGCCATTATGCAGCAAAAATAAAGGCTTTTAACCGGCTCGTCTTTGCATGAGGCTGCTCAGTTAAAGCCTTGGGTATCTACTTCACAGCCTCAGTCTCACATAGATGGTTTTCCTTGTTATAAAATTATATTCCTCATTACAACAGCGTTACGGAATGGAGAGGTAGTGGGTTAGAAGCCAGCCCTCATTATGTGTGGATTCTGCAGAGCTCGAGGCGGATCGCAGCAGCCCACTCGGTTCTGCTTGGTGGGAGGCACCTTCCTCTCGGGTGAACAACTCGCTGAGCTCCAGCAGCAAGCGGAGCTCAGCTGCAAATTGATGATAACTACCACAAACATGTGACTTGTTTTATCTCCATTTTTAATACACAGACAGAAAAATGAAACCGTTTTGTGAGGGCTTGAGGGGGGAAAAAAGAACAAGAAGCGGACACTAAGGTCTTAGTAAAATGTATGTTGTATTAATATAATGTGCCTTGAAATGCAATTAATTAATCTATTTCTGTTATATAAAAGTCCTTTAATTTTCATATATCGTACCTGTGTTGCTGTGTTTTTAGTTTCAAAAGAATCATCCAAGAGGAGACGCAACTTAGATATGAAAAAGTTCCCCACTTTCTTAGTAATTCCAAGCGCTTCTTCAAAGAGCCCAAATAAAAGTATGTTTTAGTGACTGCACTCCAAACTGAAGGAGGATTTTTCCATCTAAATATCTTCGCCGGAGCTGTGAGGCACCTCGAACAACCTCTCCTCATGGCTTGCATCATTAATCCAGCTCTTACATAACAAGTTCACCGTCCTCCAGAGGGAACTGATCGGAGCTCGTAGATACTCCACACGCATTAATCAGCTGCCACTTCTGCATTTTAAATTCCTATAAATGGAGACGCATTACATGAATAACAAATCGGCGGTACAGACATTTTTCTGTTTGTCAGCAGCGTTTCCTGCGCAGAGTCGAGCGTTCCACGTTTTCTCGTGAGACTTTTTTGGGGGGAGGGTTGCCTTTGAAGTGAACGGGGTGTTTAGACGTAACACGGTAACACATTAATCACACAAGCACTGGCGTGTTTGAGTGGGAAATACATTGCATTCACATTAAGTGGAAGGCTCAGAGGAATTTGCAGCAAAAAGGTGTTCAGTGCTGCTGGTGAGATCATTAACATCGCAAATCCGCACAAACCTATGCTCTAAATATAAGACTATTTTCATTAAAATCGCAAATCTATACAAACATATGCTCTAAATGTGGGATTTTTTCATTAAAATCACCTATATGTACAAAATTATACTCTAAATGTGAGGCTTTTCCCATTAAAATCCCAAATCTGTACAAACCTACGGTCTAAATGTTAGACTTTCTCCATTGCAATCACAAATCTCATATATCTATGCTATAAATGTGAGACTTTTTCATTAAATTTGTACAAAATTATCTCTAAAGATTTGATTTTTTTTATTAAAATCACAAACTAAATGTGAGACTTTTTCATGAATATTTATTATAATATATAATACGAAATATACTATCTAGGGCGACATGGTGGTGCAGTGGATAACACTCGTGCCTCTCTCCAGGTACTCCAGCTTCCTCCCACCATCCAAAGACATGCACTGATAGGTTAATCTAAAAATGGCCCATAGGTGTGAATGTGAGAGTGTTGTTTGTCTCTGTGTCAGCCCTGCGATGAACTGGCGACTCGTCAAGGGTGTACCTTCACCCTTTAGTAGCTGGGATAGGCTCCACCGACCCCTGCCACCCTAGTGAGGATAAAGCGGGTTCGGAAGATGAATGAATGAAATATACTGTCTATTCATAATACCAGGTTAGAGGTTCTAAAATATTGCTGGTTGTTGTGTCAGATTATGTGATTATAGACTCATAAATTTTTGCCGAGTCATGACCGTGAGACAGGACAGACTAGACGTTTGTCCCCCGACCAATCAATCACTGCGTGATGTCAGCTGAAGGAGTTTCTTCTGCAAACAAAAACAGAAATAAACAATGGCATCCAAGGCAGTGTGCCTGATACTAACTCCTCTGTGTCTGGAAAAGACTAAAAATGAAAGAAACTTACAGCTGTTTGACTCCATGAATCAGCAAAGCCACAGTTTACATAAAGGACTTTGGTAAAAACAGAAAAGTGTTCCTTCCTTCCTCCTTCCTTCCATCTATTCATCTTATATATGTTCATCCATCAACCATCTATTAATTATCAAATGCTGTTGGATGCTTTAAAATGTATTTATACACATCAAAACCAGGCAGTCTAGATTCTTGGGTTGATTTATCACTGCCACACGCAACTGAACACTCGTAGTGTCATTCCAGGGCATATTTCCTGTCTTCGCTTTTACATCTATGGTTTTTGGAGAACATTATGATATCACAGTGCAGTAACTTTTGGCCTTTTGGATATAAAATGTCATCACCTCATCCTTTTATCCCATTTCATTGTGTGCATTCACTGTGTGACATTTTGCTATAATTTATTCTTCAGGTATGGCCAAAGATACACTTCCTGTCTCCTAAGTGGACACAGTGACAAGGGTAGAGAGTGCTGTGTTGATGGACGAAAGTACAAAAATAAGGCTTCAATCAATACACTTTTACTGGGGGCTAACATTATTTTGGCACAATTATCATTGACTTTGCCTGCAAAAGATCTTGATCCACAAGGAAACATTTATGAGATGAACAGAGCAGAATTATAATGAATAAAACCATCAAAATAATTGGAAAATAGTGGCCAATTAAAGTGAAACTGATGTATTTATTTATACGTGTCTTAAATACTGTATGAGCTCCTGGTCTGTTTACAGCAGCACATCAGTGTGTTGCTTCACTTTGTGCTCAGCTGTGTGTATTGACATAAATCATTATTTCATCATTTATTTACCTTCCCCTCAAGTGGGCAGAACAGGTAAAGGTCTGATAAACAAAACATGAAGTGTGAAGATGTGAAACACCTCATAAAAGTCATATTCTTTATCAGGGGACTTCATAACGGTCTGGTTTGTCAGATGCGGTGGGAGCTAATGTTAGCTAGCACTGAACTTTGTTTAATTCATTCAAGAATTGTAACTTAACTTAATTCTCAAAGACCTAAACAGTGCAAAGTAACAGGGTAAGCAACGTAAACATACATGTGCCAGACATTATGGACAATGTTCAGTGATTGGTTATTTGTGATATGCGTCTTTACACTGCATTGCATGAGGTGTCATAGCACTAGTGTTTCATATAAGGAAAACCAAGAACATGAAGCATTGGCCTAATATTCTATTACTATAATGCTACTATATTACTATTCTTGTCCTATCTGGAGTTTCAAGCTCAGCAATAAAGATAAGTTCAACCAGGTTATAAATCCTATGAGGACTCATGGGGAAAGGCAGCGTTTTCCTGCTTGTGTATCCCGTTTCCTTCAAAGACACTTTAATTGAGTTTTAATTAAGTATAAAATCCAATTAGATCCATGTTTTGCTTACTCACCATTTTTGTCTGCCCGGCGGAATATCTGCAAAGAGAAGAGAAGACCGTGTTTAGGCTTTTATGTTTCACGCACAGGCAGCAGAGAAAGCACTGGGAAAAAACCGACAATATTTCAACTTGATGTGACACTAAAGATGGACGTGCAGCTGTAACACAAATGCAAAGATGTGTGCGCATGTGATGGATTCTGGGATGTCTCCATATATGAGGCAATCCACCAGCATGAAGAACTTTTTTTGCATATTCTTCTTTGTTAACACACAGGAGGACATTTGAAGGAACTGTAATTTCCGCATTTCAATAACAAAAAAAGACATCTTCCCAGGAAATGAAACGCTGACATTTACATGCACACGAGTGAAGCTTTGAAATGAAAGCTTTCAATGAGTTTTTTTTCCACCCCAGGCATCTAGATACCCTGGTTTTATGCAAGACCTGCAAGAAACAGGAAGATTTTTTTTTTCATGGGTGCATTGATTTTCGTTGCTAATGTGGCAATAAAATGATCATTATTACCTTCAAACTGGTCGTGGTGTTGCATTAGTCAGATCTGTGGAGTGTGAGCTGAGAGGCAGAGTGGCACCTCTTTCATTTGACAGTATTTTTTTCCTCTGTTAAATCATCCACTGTGGGCTACAAGAGTCCAGCGGTTGGCTGATTAACTCTATCATCAAAATGGAGTGTTGAACTCACATCTACAGCTGCTACCTTTCGAGTACACTCGAGTGTGAAGGCCTGGACACGCTTGAATCGAATCACATCATTTAACAACAGCTTCGCCTCCTTTTAAGTCACTTCAGCCTTCAGAAATCTTTACAGCAAAGACCTGCACTGTGAAAAGGCCAACAATGAAAAACGTATTTACTGTAACCTGGTATGTGTTCACGTCTGTCAGTGCAACTAAAGGAGCATTTTACTATATGTGTTGACATCTTTGCTAATTGTTTAGTTTCACAGTTTTTTTGCTGTTGTATAACGTGATAAACACAACACACATGTTGCGATTAGTCCTCAAATCTTTAATAATACTGACTTCATGTTCAAGAAATGTCCCAAAACATGATTAACCCTACATTAGTCACCTGGGGTGTTTCGACACCCCAACTTTTTTAAATTGCTCATAATTTCCAAAATAATAATTTTTTTCTTTCCGTCTTTCCAGGTATTTTCTTGATTTATTAGGTATATAACATACCAGTTACGATACAGT
>JAPQRQ010000026.1:3744195-3762522 GCA_037367365.1 Apogon talboti | reverse complement strand
GTTTCATTGTGTTTGCAAATGTATCCTGAATCAATAAAAAAGTTGTATGTTTAACCTTTTAAATATTTTAGCATTGGAGCGTGCATACACCCCACGTGACCATTCATGTTTGAATAGGCCACGTGACCAACCAAGGGTTAATGACTTCGATATTGTACAGAAATAAACAACACTGGAGACTAACTAGTCAGATTAAAACACAAAACATATTGGTTGTGGTTAATGATAAAAATGCAACAGCTTTACAGTTCAAAAATACATAGATTATAATGTAGATGCTGAGATGCCTCAATCGCAGAGTACAGATCGAGGCGTGACCAACTGTTTGCCCTTCTTGCTGGTTTGCAGTCCCTTCTCCCCTTGCAGAGACTTCTTTGCTGTTGCTCTTTTGGCAGATTTCCGAACAACACGGACCAGCAGAGCCATTTGGGAAAATGAGTCTTATCTCTTTGTCTAGACAGACTGCATTCATTTGGCAGCGGGCGCTCAAATCTAGGGCTTTGCTTATGATTGGTTCCTGAATAATTGAGTTTAGGTGCCTCTCATCTGCAAATCACATCATTAAAGTTTGAATCACTTGTTAGAAAAGTTATCAAAAAGTGTAATGTAAAGTGAGTAAGTAATTAAAATACTGACATTACCTGGTATGTTACGGGTAATTGATATCACTGGGGGTTATACCAGATAAGTCAGTTAGGACAATGTTTCAAAAGCCAGAAAAATTACAGAACATGTGTTGCTGTAAGTGCTTGTGCATTATGGATTGAATCTGCAAAAAGCACAAAACATTTAGTAACAGGCATAATATTGTTAAAATTGCACTTAATTTTCTTTTCAGGTTTCAGGTTAACATTTGTTCAGGCTATTCACATTTTATTGTTAAAGGATAGTTTGTAAATGTAAAGATTTTTATAATTTAATGTTATTTTTTTGCACTAAAACAAAGAGAAAAATTTGGAGTTGTCATTTATGGGCATAATTAAAAATTTTTTTTACATTAAATCAAGAAAAAAAAAATTGCAGTCATTATTTATAAGTTATTATGTTATTATTTTACTTGAGATCACAATGAGTCTGTATGAGCCCCTGAACTAAAACGAGTTCAACACCCTTGACTGTTAATATTTTCAGTAGAATTTTTGCACTTTGTTAATTCCTCCCACAGGCCAGATTGGAACCATTGGCGGGCCAGGTTTGGTCCACAGGCTGCATGTTTGACACCCTGATCTACAGCCAAATGTCATATTTTATAAGATTATTATATGTTAATACTAACAGTGCCCTGTGAAAATCATACCTATCTCTAAAAAAATCCACATATTTTCCAGCAGATATGAGAGGTTTTTCAAAAGATTAGCTTAAGTGGTAGAAGATTTTTCTGGAGCCCATAAAAGAATACTTCATTCCCCAGGTCATCACATTCAAAAACGACGAAGGATAAAAACTTGTGAGTGAATTAACAGGGGACCGTTTTTAAAGCATAACTTCAACCACGTTCAAATCGAGTCCAAATCCACCCACTGCAGGATTCTGAAAAGTACTTCAAAGTCCGAAAGAGATGAAGAGGCTGAGCTGGAGGTGATGGAGGCGCTCAGTGTCTGAATGAATGAGTAGTTCAGGGACATCTGTATGACACACAATCACAAGACACTTCTGAAAGGGTGAGTTTGAGTCTTTGTCCTGGGTTTACCACCTCAGACAGACCCACTTAGAAATCAATATCCATTTCAATGTAACGTCTATATTTAGACGTTTTTCTCACCGTCAAACAGTAATTTCCTACAGGGACCTGAAGTGCTCTTAAACCTACCAGAGTATCATGCAAAATGAGCACTTCTGAAGCCTGTGTCGTCATGTCGCTGTGGTGTTTTAATACGGCATTTCAGATTAAGAGTCTGGTTTCGACCAGTGCTATATCTAAAGTGTCATGAGATAACTTTTATTATGATTTGGCGCTATATGAATAAAATTTGATTGATTGAAACACCAGTTTTAGGAAATACACTGGGTCTGAAAAGAACAGTAAAACTTCAGTGACTCATGAAAAATTTAATAAGATTTGGTAAAATATGACTGAAGGATTGGTCAACTGAACACCTCTGATTTAATGCTTTAATGCTGGTATTTATATAAATTACATGGCATAGAGTGGTATAAAATATATACTGAAAGTACAACTGTCATAAAATAGAAATGAAGTCTCAGATTTTCAATTAGAAAGTGGTGAGTCGAGCTGTTTACACCTATAAAAGCAAGACTTTTACATATTTGTCCATTCTTATGTGTATTCCCACCAGTATTGGTGCATTCTGTTGAAACTAAGTCATATAATTCTGTTTACAGCTCAAACTACATGTTTCAGTGTAAGTACAGTACAGTGTAAAAGTCCTAATGACTACATATGTATTTATCAGTCTCTGTAATAAGATCCAATCTGGATATTTGTGAAGTATGTACAGCAGGAAAAACAAAGGTACAACTCACTGCTCTTTTCATGAGCTTTTAGTCTTCATCTAAACTCTTTTTCTGTTACACATGTTGAAAAAACATCAGGGAGATACAGTCTCATGCAAAACTCCTAGTCCAACATTATGTTTGTTGGTTTAATACAGTTCTAATGTCCACATGTATACATTTCTCAGTCTCTGTATTTAGATCCAATCTGATAAATGTGAAGTATGTACAGAAGGAAAAACTAAAGTTTGAGGGTAAAAACAGCTTCTATAAACCAAAGTGGTCGTATTTAGTGTGATCTCCCTTTACACTTAAAATGTCTTTAACCCTGTTGTTCAGATGATATGAGATTTATTATTTTAATTTTCTGATGTTTTATACCAGGTTTCATTCAAAACATGTCAGATGTTTCTAATTGTTTGTGCTTCTTCTTGTCATGGGGTCAGAGGTCACATTAAACAGTGACTTTAACCTTTAGGACACATTTAGTTCAGTTTATTGTGTATCTTTTAAGGCTGTGCAAATATTTCCTGGATTTTCTTGTTGTGTGTGAAGAAAAGACAATGACAAATAAATATGTATGCTCATTTCAACCCTGAAAAAACAACAAAGTTAATGGTGGACTAAGACCTTTTCTCTGTCTCATTGCATTTCTAAAGTAAACTTCCCAACTCTTATAATAATAAACAACAAACAGTGGATGCAGTAGAAAGCGCAGCATCGGTTATAAAAATGTCCGTTGTGATCTACAGATGAAGTCTGTGGACTGACAGGCACCATGACTAACAGACACTTATGGTTTTAAAGTTGCACTCTGTACAATCACTGACTATTCTCCCTGAAGCTTAGAAACCCTGATGTAAGCATCCTGTTATAAACACCTCGGAGGAAGTCTACAGGAGTCGCTTCATAAAATCAGTGTTACAAGCTGAGGGCGAAAAAACATCAGCACTGTGAGAACCTGCAAGAACATTCACTGCATCCTTTGTGCTGCTAAGTGAGAGGTTGGTGGTGGAGTCGATGGAGGTGTTGTCATCCTACAGAGCTGATTAAGAGGCTCTACAGGCAGCATTAGTCACACGGAAGCACAGTTACTGTAGCTACACGACACAACCATTACATGGATGCATTTTCTACCTCTGCCGGTCCCTGAGGGCAGATAACATGTCACGAATCCATGTGTGTTATTAAAAACGATAAACTGAAGCCAGGAGAGGGAGACTCTGAAAACACACCCGGCTATTTTCTACAGCCGCTCAGCTATGTATAAAACATATTTCCCATCTGCCTTTGGAACTAATTATCATCTCAAAAAGAGCAGCGAGACGCCTCTCAAAGATGTAAACGCTAAGAGCCTACTCTCAGTCTATTAAATCAAACAATGAGTCTTTCAGCGTGTGATAAATAGACATCTTTTTTAAGGCAAGAGGCAGACAAATAAACACAAAAGCAGCTTTCAGTGAGTCAGTAAAAGCCTTCATAACAATGATAATAATCTCGTGGGAAAGAAACAGGTGAATGAGGCCCTTTTTTTTCTGTATAATACTGAATGTGAGTGAGAGCAGGGGGATGATTTAATTGTTCATCGCATGTCGTTCAGATCTGTAACGACACGCTCTTTTCAGTGGCATCACACATTCGGGACTGTAGCCCTGACGACTTTTTCTCAACCCTGAGTAATTCTCCATTTCGGGGGCTTTGTGCTGCATAGCTGAGCGCCAATAAGAAGACAGCAGCGTTGGAATTTTGCATTGTCATTGAGCAGCATTGTGTCTTAGGCCATTCACAGAGAGGGCTGAAGTCAGAAGTCGAACAAAGATGCATTTTTTTAAAGGCAGCATGGATTGATTTATTGGTCAATATCATCCCTGGCATTAGGCTTGTTGGATATTTACCAATTTCGAGGACATTTTTAACCTTTATTATAGCAAATCCTAATCTTACCTATTGCCTGTATACTGTATATCCTTATTTGTTGTACACATTTCTCTCGCTTTTGTATATTTCAGTAGTTTTAGTAGTACCCTAGCAGCATATGTGTATTTAATATTTTATCCGGTAGCTTTTTGCACATGCCTACATTTTCAGTATTTTGTGTGATATTTTTAGTCTTTTTTCACTAAGTGTTTTTGCTGTTAAACAGAGCAGAGCTGCTAAACTGATTTTCATTGTTCCTGTGACAGTGACAATAAAGATCTATTCTATTCTATTCAAATAGAAAGGAGGAACAGGGGATGATCAGCAGTGGAGGACCTTGGCCGGGGACCAAACCCAAATTGCTGCAATAAGGCTTCAGTCTGAGTAGTATGTGTTCTATTTTTGGCTTAAATAAACAAATCTGAATCGCTGACCATCAAAGTTAAAGCTAATCTCAATATGAAGCCCAGGATAAATCCAGGTGGAGAGATTTTAATCTTCTGAGCAACTATTTTCCCTCAAAGTCAGTATTTCCAGTTGCCGTCTGCCACTATCAGCGCCACCGTCTGCCACTGCAACAGCAATTTATACAACTTCTATCTGCAGTTACTAAGTCTGTGTGTAGTTAATGTAGGTGTGAGCGATTTGATGATCTTATATAGTATATCTCATTACAATCTCTCAATGCAAAGTGCATTTAAAAATGTGTATCTGTGCTGCATCAACAATCCAGTAGAAGTAGATAAAAGCTAAATATATATGTCTTGTACTCTGGCTCAGCCTCTAACAATTCATAACAGGGTATCTGCAGGTGTGATGAAGCCAAATTTATGACTTTTAAAGATCATTTTCAAGGTGTTTTTGGTCAAATTTAAGACCTGAAATGTATGTAAACTGGAGAATTTTGAGGGAGTTTGATGCAGTGTGTGTCCTGATGTTGCTATGGCTTTAACTTGGCCAGCAAACATACATTGCATTTTTTCTTTCTCTTTTTTTTTTTTTTGAGGATAAACCCTTGTGTTCCATCTGGTTTTCAAGAAGGTGCAACATACACCACGCAAGAAAACAACCACAATGGAGGGGCAAACTGAAAAACAAGACATACAAACACAAATTGGACAAGCAAACCACATGTATATCATCATCATTACTGACACTGGAAAGCTACAACCACAACCATGACAAACTGACCATCAGTAACAAGTATGTGGAGTTTGAGATGTTCACCAACTACATGCCGATCAGTTCATAAATAACAAGAGCACTTCAGCTTACAGCAAGGAGAAGCAGCATGTTTACATACACCAATCCATCAAATTGATCTAATATCAGCAGGTAACTTATTTCAGACTGTTGAGGCTTTAAACTCCAAAGTGCTTTTGCTAATGGTACTCTATCTCAATTCGAGGAACAGAAAAATAGAGTTCATAAAGGAATAATGGGATATTTATATATACAGTACATACTGAGAGAGAGAGAGAGTAAAGACAGACCAGTTTAGCACCATCATAAACATGAATATAAAAACAGTTCAGTGGAATGTAGTGAGAAATGTAAATGTCATAGTGCTTTTTATCCAGAAATATGCAGCTCCACTGTCTATAGGTCAGTCGTGACAGGCCCAATAAGACTGTGACATTGATGTATCACAGCAACAGACTGAAGCGTCCAATGCAGTGTGTGTACTGTAAAAACTGTATGTCCATGTCTAGACCTGCTTGTATCTTTGCCTTAGCAGCATCCGAGATGATTGTGACTGGTTTAAAGCAATATTTTTTTTATATATTAATAAATCATGTGCCGTAACAATGTCTATTTTTAATTTTTTTCTGGGGGGCGGGCGTTGGAACATCAATCACAGCAAGACAACAACACTTTTAACACTGACAAGCAATGATGGCTAGGCAGCAACACACCATCACCAATGAACTGACACATTAAACAATTCAACACATAATGTACACACAAACACAACTGTCTGATTTCTGTCAAAACACTGTCTGTGGCAGTCTCTGCTTTGTGTCATTTTCTTGGTCCTTCTACTTTTTTGTTGTGTTAAATTATAGTGAGGTGAACCTTTAAACTCTTCCATTCATTGATTTGAATAAGTAAAAATATTTCACATTTAATATTATTCTTATGACATTTGACCACACATCACTAAGAGGTGAAGATGTTAAAAAGAGCTCTGTGAAACATTTTGGAAGAGGCAGCTTTTAAGAGTTTTCCACTATTCCTGAATAATAACGTGTTATTAATTTGTGCGTATTTTTAAAGACAATATTGAAGGTACAAATAGAGGTAAAAATTAATCAATACTATGGCAGATAACAAACGGAGGTTACAATTAATTGCAGACATTCTGATGGGTGGTAATATTCTACTAATTAACCATTAAAAAGCAGTGACGAAAAATGTTGTGTTGTCACAGTTCTACTAAGTGTAAAATGGTTAGATTGATTTGCGAAATGTACACACTCGATAAGTACACTAAGTATACAATGTACTACATGTAAGTGCACAAAGTGCTCTTTATTTGAGATACAAAGAGGGTGTGAAGAAAAGTTTGGCTGTGAGAGACTAAAATTCATTACATTTCCTTTATATTATTGGATGTGAGGGTTTTCCATCATGTCGTCCTTGTAGTAATGATATTAGGTATCTAATTCTGTGCTCATCTTGGTTTAAGTGACTAGAATATAAGATTAAATAGTAGACTTAACCCTTGCTTTCCCCTCCAAATTGCAGTCCTCCCTGAAACAGCCTGTTTACAGTAGAAACAGGTTTTTGGAAGTTCTGTTATGGATGAGAATCACCTCCTGATGGTTAACTGTCCAACCAACACCCCTGGGCTTTTTGTCCAGGAACCATCAGTGACAGCTAAGTTGAATAAGTTACACTCTGTTAGAATTACACTCTTAATTTCTGCAGCTTTAAAGCAATAAATGACCATCCATTAGCCACAGTAATAGGTTCCTCAGAGAAGTGCCTGAGGCTGGGGCTGAGAATGGATGCTAACTGCGTTTAAACCAAATGCACTCTTGCTGCAGTCTAATGTTCTCTTCACCAGCCAATAATCTACCTTGTATTTACAGCCAGCCATCAGGAAGTCTAAAGCTGGAAAAGCGACGGACGCTGCTACATTAATACACTGCCCTTTGTTTTTTGGGCCGTGCACAGTAAACCAGGTCAAACAGGACGTAAAGGTTAAACGACTGAGCGGTGATTTAACACTCCATGTTATTTTCTATCATGTGGAGGGAACTGAGTTGGAAAGCACCTGCAAATTTTTCACAGTGACAAAAATAAAACAGCATTAATAGGATGTGTGTGCAAATGTAAGATCTCATCAAATGTGCAAGCAACATCCTGACTAAATAATTGAAAATGTGTGATGTCTCTATTTTTAATAAGTGGTTATGTTAAGAGCTGCCGGAAAGAGGGGGTGATTATTAAAAATTCATGACATATCACATTTAATACAGACACTCTACTACACATCGGATTCATTTAAGGCAAAGCCAATGTCATGACCCTCATTTCTCACATGAAAAAGACCATCAAGGACCCAAACCAGCCCCTGCATTTGATGTTTTGCAAGGCAGGAAATGAGATGAATGAAGAACTGTTGTATGTCAGGTGACTGTCAGGTGTTGTAGCCTTTGTTATTCACGCACTGATGGCCATGCACTCACCTTTCTTACATAATAGGGCTGTTGGAGTGTACATCAAACACATATGAATAAGAGGATGGCATGCATTAACTCATTCATAAAGAGCACAGTGAAGGATTGCTTGCCGGGAAAGGTGATTTTTTTAAGCACAAGCACAAAATTAAATAGATATTTTAAAACCAAAGACAGTTCAATCATTGGGAAAATAAAGTACAAAATAATTTGTTTTTAAAAATGGACGGGTGCAGGAATTACTGTACTTTAAATATGAGGAAATTAAGAGTGTACTTACATCCTGAAAAATAGAACTGCCTTGGTTTTGGTTCTGGTCAAGCTGCTGCTGTTTCCTTAAGTGTTCGTGCTTGGCAGATTGAAGACACATGGTGATCAGCTCTGTACAGGCCAACATTGTGCCGCTTTCGATGCGATTTTTTGCCTTCTCTGGAAAAGATTTCCTTCCCCCTCTGTGTGTGTTTTCTAGAGAGATTGTCCTTGTCGGGGTGGATGGAGGAGCTGGTGGTGGCGGCGATGAAGGAGGAGGAGGAGGAGGAGGATGCTGGTCCTGTGTGCGCTCCTGTCAGGATGAGATGGACCTCGCCTGCTGCCCTCTGCCTGCCGCTTGCCGCCAGCACGTCAACGAGAGCAAGAAAACTCCGCCTCCACACGACCAGCAGCTATTCATAAAACCCCGAGCAATGCACCATCTGCCGGTGAGAGCACACGCACTGTCGGATGGACAGTTAATTAAAGGCTGTCTAAGAGGGTTTTCATAGAACAGCATGAACAAAAGCAAACAATAAGCAACATCTACCTCTAGAGACATTGTGTCAAGATTGAGCCAGGTGCATGGAGTCCAGTTACGTTCCAAATTAATGTTTAAGTTAGTTTATGTGATAATTTTTGGCTTTTAAGGTATTTAAGTGTGTCCAAAAAAAGCTAATGCGGAAGTAGTTAGCTTAAAGTGTAATACCGCTAACGACCGCTGGGTGCTGGCCTTACATTGAATTTATCAATAATTCTGTTAAAATACTATGTCAGAATTGTTTCATACTCCTTCTTGTCTCATTCGTATTTTGGACCCCTTAATTAGTGTTCTGGTTCATTTTTAATATTTTATTTGTAATACATTCATGAGACCTAATGTTAACGTCTGAAGCTGGGTGCTAAGCTAGCGAGTCTGACATTTACTTTCTGTCTATTGAATAAAACGTATTTTTTTTTCCAGACAGAAAGCTCGATAGTTATTATGTTTTAGAAATTAAACTAACATGATAATCAAATAACTGTCACGTGAACGCCCGGCGAAACTTGCCATTTTATCGACTCAGTAATATAATTTTATTATTAGCTCACCCATGACCCTTTGCGGCCTGGAGGTGGGTGACCTCTAGCCTCCTGTCACTTCCGGTCTAACAAAGACAACATGGAGACGTCCGAAGACAATCCTTTTTCATTTGCAACGTATGCAAACATATGATCAACTTATAAAACAATATACAATAAGTCGTCATTAAAGAAAGGAAAAAAATCAAATAGAGCAACTTTTACCAAAGCAGGAATGGTGTTGAAAAGATGTTTGTCAGTTATTTATAGGAAATATTTAAATATGGCAGTGTATGGACATATCTGTCTCTAATTAATTTCCTTTAAGGTCTTCTTAGTCATTTTAGTTGACAATGCAAATTATAATTATGATGATGATGATGATTATTATTATTATTATTATTATTATTATTATAGTGTTGGGGTGTATGTTTAGATCTGTAAAACTCAAACTACTGTCTTCAACATAAGCAGTTCAGAAGCCAGCAGAAGCTTACATCCTCTAATAACATACATCACACACATACTGGTAATAAAATAATCCAACAACCTGCACTCATGGTGTTATAGGATCTCTAACGTAAAGGTCGGGAAAACACGTGAAAATTAAGTGTAAATATAATAAAACAAAACTTAGATGAATTCAGTTTGATATGCATAATATATGGAATAACTTTACATCATATTGTTCATTAAATTGTAGATCCCACATTTTTGTTTTGCTTTCCCAAGATGCTTTTGCCATTTGCAGTGTAATCTAAAGAACATTTCCATAAATAATCATTCTCTTTCAGTGCTGTAGTTACAACATAACACCAAATATTTAACAGTCGTCCACCTCCACAGTAAAACTCTGAATATTTCAATACAAGTTTGCAATTACATTGTGCGTCCTAGGCAATTCATCTACTTTTGTAATAACAAAAAATAACCAAAATGTCCAAAAGTTGTCAAGACTATTTCCAGAATACTAATAATATAATAATAATGCTAATAATAATAATATAAATGTAGCATAACCGACGTTTATTTGTACATGAAAGTGAAAGGACCGCAGCATAACTTTACACTTAAAGTCAGTGTCAACATTAATCAGCATCTTTGGACCTCCCATTCACACACTCACAGGGTGGTCCCCAAAACACACCTCTGAGCGGTGGGAGTGGAGCTGATTATTGCATAACGTGGTTCGCCATCTGATGACTCTTGACACCATTTGACCCTCTGCCTTGTCGCTGTTTTGACGTTCGTCCTCAGTGCAGGTCAACAGGTGAGACGGTTTTATTACTTATCATATAAACTGTCATCATTATCATACAGGTAATGGGGTATTGATGTGTCTAATGTTTATTATGTTATGGTAATTAGTGAGGAAAAGGCCATGTTTTTACAGGAAATAACATGTTCACAGTTACTTAACATTGACATTCCTCACACTGTATTTACAGTAATGTGTTTTTTTGAGAAATGAGCAAAAGTCAAGTTTGCTCAAAAACCAACAAAATAATATAAAGATAAAATACACTCTTGACCTACTTGAGGTGTTTAAAGGGTGCTAGTGTTTGAGTAGTAATGTGTGATAACATCTCACCACAACAGAAAGCCACATATCCTAAGAATTGCTTATCAGAAAACCACAGGAGATTGTGGGGAAGATGCAGCTGACCGCTGTTTGTAAACTCATCTACACACCAGAAAATAAAATCAGAATTATTGCATTTTGTAGTCGGCATCCACTTTGTGTCTCAGTCAGAGCGACTTTTATTGCAGCAGAGATGACTATGTATAATTGTGTATTTGTGTTGCGTCCCTGTTGTGTTTTATGGAGTTTAATGTGATGGCTGATGTAATGAGGTACGTCACGGCTCTACTCCAGTGCCTGCAGAGGGAAGATAAGCAGCAGAAACCTGCCGCACCCTAAAGGAGGCACCAGGAATCAACCACTGGGCTGATCGGCTCATATCTCCCTCTGAGCATTTTTTACATTTTATAAGTAAAAAATATAAGGTTGTTTAAGTGTGAGGTTTTAAAATTCACTGTTAAGTTTAAGTCATTTGTATTTCACACTAACAGGAACAGTTTCAGCTTTTTTATTTAAGTAAAATGTGATATAAAAATGAGATATTTCGGTTAAAATAATTAATAACTAAAGACCCAGATAAACATCAATGACCCACTTTTTTAATATTATTTTTTCATTGATGTATCCAAATAACACACAAGAACATTAAGGCCAATTACATGCATGAGGCCCCATCTGAAAATCAACTGTAGTTTATGTAAATGAAAAAAATAAATACATAAATCGTAAAATGAAAATATTATACAACTCATACAATTTGGCTCCTTTTGTTTTTGCTGTATGTGCAATGAGATTATATTATTGTGGTGTTCTTGATCTGATATACACAATATGGACAAAAATATTGGGACACATCATGGCTACTGCTTGTAAGATGTTCTGTTCATGCTGATTTGAGATGTAAACATCAATAAGTGAGTAAAAAAAATTCTAGAACATTTAAAATCGTAGTCATAAATTTAAAAAAAAAAAAAAAACACCATAAAATCAATATTGGGAGAAATTAAGTCAAAACCATCTCTGGGAGCAAAGATAACAATTTGAACCAAACTAACTAATGCAATGCAATGCAATGATATTTATCCTAATATAAAACTATATTCTGACATTTGTCATTATTGTTTTGTATCCCAAACACCTGTTAGAAAAGAAACACCTAAATTCAATGTGTCCCAATACTTTTTTTTCTGTTTCTCAGAGTCGGAACAGCTCCGTACCATGGCTGCCTTCCTCCACCACTGCCCCTTCCTCAAGTCCGTCCCCAAACCAGCTCTGAGGAGAACTGGAGCCTCTCTGCTGTCTCTGGCCGACCAGTGTCCCATCATCACTCGCCAGATCAGCGTCGGTGGCCTTTCTTCTCTGGAATCCAAGCAGGGCGTCTGTCCCACAACAGAGAAGAGGAGCCCACGGCGCCCAGTGGTGGAGCAGAGGAGGCTGTTCGCTCAGACGGCTGCTCAGGTGGCTGTGTCCGAATCCAAGGCCTGCCCGTTCGTCAGCTCTCAGATCGGGATGGTCCGAGCCAGTCCTGAAGTGCAGGAGGACATCCAGGAAGGTGAAGCGTCAGCCTTGAATCCAGGACTAAACAAGCACAAACCACAATATAGTAGTTTATAGTTATATTCTATGGTATAGTTATATTCTGTTTATAGTTATATTGTATTTTTTTTGTTTTTTTTTGCCTTAGAGTTGTCATTTTACTTTTCTGTATGCAATGTACATATGACAAAACTGATAATAAATCTGACTGTGACTTTTGGAGTTTTGAACGTCTCACAGGTGTGTCCACTGTCTCTTATAGGTATGATGACGTCTCTGTTAAAGAGTCTAAAGGATTCAATTCTGCCAACACCAGCTCAAGCCAACACTGTCACTCATCTGCTCAAAGACAACATGGGTGAGTTAAAGGCTGGTTAACAGATGATGTCAACACACAAACATGTTAACAACCACTGGATCATTAATCAGAGGCAGACACACAATAGTGTGTCCTCCCAGGGATTACAGTGAGGCAAAAAAGTATTTAGTTAGCCACCAATTATGCAAGTTCTCCCACTAAAAATGATGACAGAGGACTGTAATTGTCATCATAGGTACAGGTCAATGGTGAGACACAGAATGTGAAAAAAAATCCAGGAAATCACATTATAGGATTTTTAAAGAATTTATTTGTAAATTCCACCCTCCTGGGCGGCCGTGACTCAGGAGGTAGAGCCGGTCGTCCAATAACCGAAGGGTTGGCAGTTCGAATCCCGTTCTGTCCTAGTCATGAGCTGTTGTGTCCTTGGGCAAGACACTTCACCCACCTTGCCTCCAGTGCCACTCACACTGGTGTGTGAATGTTTGTTGGTGGACAGAGGGGCCGTTTGGCGCGAATTGGCAGCCACACTTCCATCAGTCTGCCCCAGGGCAGCTGTGGCTACAAACATAGTTTACCACCACCAGAGTGTGACTGTGAGAGTGAATGAATAATGTAAAGTGCTTTGGGTGCCTTGAAAAGCACTATAGAAATCTAATCCATTATTATCATTATTATTAATATTACGCAAACATTCAGAATTAGCACATTTGGAAATACGTGGTTTGCATTGGACAGAAAGAAACATTGTAATCTAACATGTACTGTAATCAAAGCAGTGCAGTAAAATGTGTAATATTTTTCTCTGGTCAGAAGGTACAAAGATGCATAAAATGGAAAGAACAGGTAACTCAGAGTTGTGCTTAAATCAGTACTTGAGTAAAAGACCTTAGTTATGTTTCACTACAGTCAAATAAACTGAAATCATATTGTTTGTAGTACAGTATGATGACAAATGGATCTTGTTGTCATTTTCCCCCTGTATCCCCGCCGCTGCAGTCGGCCCCAGTTACGACTATGACCGCTACTTTATTGAGAAGATCTCTGAGAAGAAAACGGACCACACATACAGGGTGTTTAAGACGGTGAACCGCAGCGCTCAGAGTTTCCCCTTCGCTGAGGACTTCTCCATCGCTAATCGTGACAGTTCCCAGGTCTCTGTCTGGTGCAGTAACGACTACCTGGGGATGAGTCGCCACCCGCGGGTTCTGAACGCCATCAGGTAAAAACTACAAAGGAGACGCGGTTTTATACCTGTTTGGATAAGTCACAGTCTTATCCAACAGTTCTCTAATTGAATGAGGACAAATTAAAGCCTGTTTTTATAGAGGAAAATGTGACAGATACTCATTATAACATTATTAGAACACAACGGTTACTAAGTTACACCAGCATTCAAGGTAATAATTAAAATATGTAAAATATTATTTTTAAAGACTCAACTGTTTAAGGAGTTTAAGAAGACATCAAGTTAACTATTTGACCATTAATGCTGTATTTGGTTATTGGTTTAAGCTCCTGTGATGCTTAAAATTGATGCATTAGAGTTAGCTTTAAAGACCTAGAAGTATTTTGTGGTGATTTCCAAATGAATTTTTTCTTTACATCCTGCCTTTTCTGAGTCATTTATCACTATTTATTATTTTTTCCTCCATATTGTTCAGTGAAAATCAGGTATTTTTCCACATTTATTTTACTGATCATGTAGATGTTCATAAAAGCTCAGAGTAAATTCAAAGGTTATTATCGACTTAATCATTGAACATCCAAATGGGTCATATCTGATCATGATAAAAAGCTGAGAAACTGCATTTTACCAGGATTATTTACATGTATTCATAGAGTTAGTGGTTCAATCAAAAGTTACTATGAATATTTTATTAGTTGATACTTTTGGTCCCATGATGCTGTTTAGGTCTTTGAGGTTTAAATTACAGATCAGTACAGCTCACAAATCCATACCACTAGAGTGTGAATGTGAGAGTGAATGAATAATGGATCAATAATGTAAAGCACTTTGGGTGCCTTGAAAAGCACTGTAGAAATCTAATCCATTATTATTATTATTATTATTATTATTATTATTATTAAAACACAAAGTATTTATTCCAAATTAAAAATAAAACAAGGAAATTGTCCTCTGTCATTTAGTGTAGTCTCAATTAAGGTCTGTATGATAATGTCTTTTTCAGTAAGTTAATCACCACATATATTTGTGCATAAAATTCCCTTTCATGGCCAGAAAGGTCACAAACATATAACTCACATGTATGTATTCCATGGCATCGGTGCATAGAGGAAACACTGGTCAAAACAAAGTACAAAAAATCATATTAACAGTATAGTCAAAATATGAAAAGACAGTGGTACAAATACAGTTCCATCAGTCGGTGTGTTGAAAATGAACTGATCCCTCAGGCCTTTGCCACGGAACCAATGATGTCTATATTAACTGCAAATATGAAGAACTTGAATATTTCTTTTACACTCCTACTCTCACCACATTTCAGAGGAAAATATTGTACTTTTAACTTCAATACATTTGTCTGACAGCTTTAGTTATGCTCCAGATGAAAGTTTTTCATCCCGTTTCTCACTCAACTCCAAAAATACTCCACTTCCATTGAGTATTGCCATTTTTTTCCTTTTTTGTCTTGTTAAAATATATGTAACGGCAGATTAGAGATTAAGAAAGCACAACCTTGGCATAGCAACTGAAATATATGTACTATTATATGAAAACTTTATATGAAAGATTACATTATGAAACACAGATTTGAGTTATTGTATTAAATAAACATTATAACCGTAATATTCAGTCTCTGCAATGATAATTTGAGATAAAGACAGAGAAGAACATCATATAAACTGGTAATAGTAATCATTACTTATTGTGGTCTGGCATTTTTAATAAATTTTTTACAGCAATATATTGGGAGGAGGATGTTTTTATCGTATTTCATTGTAAGGATGATACAGCCCTGAATATATATTTACAGCTTTAACTCTTGCCTGCACATAGTCTTCATCATATAGATCTTTCCCTGATGACATGACCCAAATATCTTACTTTGTTCACCACATTACAGACACCTTCCATTGGATTCAGTATGTAGGTCAGATGTTTTATCGTTCGCTCTGATGTTTAATGTTCAATTCGAG
Organism: Apogon talboti; assembly: GCA_037367365.1. NCBI lineage: Eukaryota > Metazoa > Chordata > Actinopteri > Kurtiformes > Apogonidae > Apogon > Apogon talboti. The sequence continues at coordinate 3,746,555 of JAPQRQ010000026.1, read as the reverse complement.
CATTTTATCTTTTGCTCTTATTTCTTCAGCTATGCCCTGGAGATGCACGGTGCAGGAGCAGGAGGGACCAGGAACATCTCCGGTACCAGTAACTTCCATGTGATGCTGGAGAAAGAACTGGCTCAGCTTCACCAGAAAGATGCAGCTCTGGTTTTCTCCTCCTGCTTTGTGGCGAATGACTCCACTCTCTTCACTCTGGCTAAGATGCTCCCAGGTACGTCCTGAAAAAAAGTCGGGGTGTACGGATGACATCTCCAATACGGCTCCTGTCATTTTTAGCTCAAAATAATAGGCCATGAGCTATTGTGGAGGCGCTGTGTCCGCCATCGTCTTTGTCGTCATTTTAGTCGTCATTTTAGTCGTCGTCTTCATTAGCAATTTCTTCAAACATCTTCTCTGATGAAATTACTGGTCGGCTTCATTTCAAATTTTATATGTAACTTCCTTGGGACAATGTCTACAATGTCTCTTCACAGTTTTAAGAAATTTTGATTTTCGAATTTTGGATGAATTTTTGAAATATTAAAAATGTGCCTGTACTTACAATGGCCCATATTTTGATGGGTTATAACATGTAAATGGTTACAGATATCAATATAGTTACTATTGAGCACTGATAGGAAGTCATATATGGACTTTCATTTGGTACCATGACCTTTGACCTTGAGTGACCTTGAAGGATCAAACTCAAAGTTACCAATGTCTACATTTCAACAATTTTCTCTAAAATTACTAGTCGGATTCATTTAAAAATCTTTATGTAGCTCCCTAGGGACAATGTCTACAAAGTTTGTTCACAGTTTTGAGAAAACTTTGATTTTTACATTGTTTATGATTTTTTTAATTATAAAAATTTGTGGGCCATATTTTGATGGCTTTTAAAACATAAATGGTTACAGATATCAATATAGTTCCTATTGATCACTGATATTAAGTCATATATGGACTTTTATTTAATTAGCTGAATTCTCCTCCAGTGAAAGTACCACTCACTTCTTTTGGGAGATTGATCTCCTGCATCAAGACCACAGGACTCTAACACAGAAGAGAACCTGACAACCTCACAGATTCAACTTGTTATTGATACTAAAGATATGCCAGTGAGATGCAGGACCATTGGGGGTATTTTTGCCTACATGATATTGTTTTTACTGTATTACATTTTAGAGAGTCAAAAGGGAAGTCATCTTCACTGCTTTATTCATGTGTTTACAATATGCAGGGTGCGAGATCTACTCTGATGCAGGAAACCACGCATCGATGATTCAGGGCATCAGGAACAGTGGAGCCAAACGCTTCATTTTTCGCCACAATGATAGTCAACACCTGGAGGAGCTGCTGCAGCGCTCAGACCCCAAGACCCCCAAGATAGTGGCATTTGAGACGGTGCACTCCATGGATGGTGAGTAACAGGACATTCTGAGTAACATGTACAAGTAACAAGGCGTACTTTTAGGTGTTCAGAGCATCCAACACGGCTTTGGTTCAGGTTATTTATGGAAGTGAAGCTTTGTGAAGTATCAGACTGGTTTGACCCAGGATTATTAACAAAAACTAAGACTAAAAGTAAAACTAGTAGTGAAAAAATGTATTTTGCTGCTGAAGTAAAAATAAAAACCTTGAAATTAACCAGAAAACTGAACAAATGCTGTATTGACGGATGCACCTGGACTGAGAGAGAGAATAGAACTGCAGATGAAGGTGGTTAAGTTTACTCTGAATATTAATAATTAATGATGTATGAGAATAATAATGTTTTGCATAATACGTGACTTTTATAAATCATATTTGATGTTGTGCATTCTTTCATCCACCTTAATCAGCTTAAATCACTAAATCATGGTTTTCTTCTTACCTGCAGACGTCAAACTAAAACAAACAAAAATGAATTTATGCTGCAAACTAAAATGACTGCCCCATAAAACTACTTTAAATTAAACTAAAATCCAAAACTAAACCATAAAGACTAAATAATAAATGTTTAGGAAAATTCCAAAACTATAGCAACTGATGTGCATTCATCCATAATATAACCCACATTAATCGAAGAAGAATATAAAGGGTTTTTAGAATCAACTTTCATAATGTTCTGCAATCAATGGAAAAGTGTCCTTAAATAGTTAAATGTAATCAAGTTGATGATATTGCACGACTCTTTCACAATAGGTCTGATTGTCTATTATGTGTCAGTAATAAAGATGAGCCCCGTCTATTATCTAGAATAATCCAGTCTGTTATTTGTCATTTGTCACAGTGTATAAAATGGTTTTCATCCCTTAGCTCGCTCTATCTATCTATCTATCTATCTATCTATCTATCTATCTATCTATCTATCTATCTATCTATCTATCTATCTATCT
>JAPQRQ010000026.1:3730684-3741344 GCA_037367365.1 Apogon talboti | reverse complement strand
TGCATCAATAATGTAAAGCGCTTTGGGTGCCTTGAAAAGCGCTATAGAAATCTAATGCATTATCATTATTATTATTACATGTGTATCCTATGCAATTGTGATTGGATTTCACCTGAGATCTAGTAAAGTTCTTTGGGTATTGTCATTGTTTCAATTAGACTGCTCTTTATTGATTAACCTGTCAAAACTGTGACTTGTAGATTCACAGTATCATAGTTGGAGAGAAGACACATCAGGACTGCAGTGATCACTGGAAGTACAGTACTGTGTAAATGTCTTAGACCGTCTGTAGTTTAGTTGTTTTTTCAGGGTTGGAATGAGCATACATCTTTATTTCTTATTCTCTTTTCCTCGCATACAACAAGAAAATACAGGAAATATGTGCACAGTCTATGTGCACAGTGAGCTAAAAGTGTTCTAAAGGTTAAAGTCACTATTTAGTATGACCCCTGACCCCATGGCATGAAGCAGCACAAACAGTTAGAAACATTGGACATGTGTTGAATGAAACCTGGTATAAAACATCAGGAAATTAATGCAATAAATCTCATATTGTCGGATCAAAAGGGTTAAAGACATGTTAAGGGCAAAGGGATGTCACACTAAATACTACCACTTTGATTTATAGAAGCTGTTTTTAACCTGAAACCTTTGTTTTATCCTGTTGTACATACTTGGCATATATCAGATTGGATCTTAATACAGAGACTGAAAATGCACATGTGTGGTCATGAGAACTTAAATCAACAACTTAAACCTAATGTTGAAATAGGACTTTTGCACAGTTGTTTGGTTCTGATTCAGTTTATTAGTTTATGAATCTAGAGAGGATTCCCCTCTAGAGAAAATATACTTTTCCATAAACCTTGTGAGAACAATCACTGCTTATTGGATAGATGAGAAAGAAGAGACAAAAATGTTTTCTCTTTTGGACTAGTGCACATTTCAATGAATGAAACATTGCTATGAAATTTAACACAGACTCCTACTACTCATATTCATAGTTGGGTTGGACAGAGGTTGCATCATGTTTCCACCTCGAATGAACCAATTCAGTGTTTATTTGGAACCAAACCAAGACCACTTCCTCGAAGGGGTCTCGGTGCTGATGTACAAGTGTGATTACTGTGTTCACACCTGCCCTAATGAATTACACCAAGGGGCAGAAACACAGTAACACAGTTCGATTTGACTGGACTAAAGCCTGCAGGCATCAAAGCACCCTTCTATTATACATTCATGTTGACTGGTCCTGAGCTGCTCCCGTCATCATTTTGTCACATACTGTGCATGCATGCGTGCCAAAACAAAAAGATGATGTTAACTGTCCAGGATGCATCTAAATCTAACAGCCGTGTCAGTCCAGCCATGGTATCCCCCTGGAGTACTGGAGTCTAAAAACCACTTAATCAGCTTAAGGTCACAATGATTTAAAATGAGTATTTGTGCAGCTGCATAACTTGAAGTCGAACCAAGAAGGTTTAACAGTGCGGGGTGAGTGTAAATGGGTTTTACAGTGTAATGGAGAGAGCGAGAGAAGGAGTCTGAAAGTGAACAAGACTAATTTGCTCTCAGAGGGGGGATGGGGAACTTGTCACACACACATACACACATACACACGGACTGTATCGACATACAGTAGGCACGTAGTGATAAATGAACGTTGTTGCAAGCATGTGGACTCGCGCATATTCAACCACACTCATGCATACACACACACACACACCACCTCCACCTCCATCCCCTCACTCTCTCCATCTTTCTGCATCTGTCACCACCAGAGGATTATACAGCAGGATACCTTACACCGCTGTTGCAAAAAATGTAGCCTGGAAAAGCTCTACTCTAAGCAAAAACACGACCATTCATCTCCCTCTGTCCCCCTGCTCCCATGTTGACTCTCCACCTTCTTTTTCTTTCACCGCAATTTTTCCCATCTCAGGTTTTGTCAGGAGCTCTTTTTTAGATGGAGGACCTTTGTGGAAAACCTTATCCCCTGTTTTGTGGTTTCCTATTAAGTTACACGGACATTTGGGAATTGAGATGTTTAAATAAATGTAATTTCAGTAATGCTAGTGTCAGGCAGCGGAGAGCTCAATTGGGACTTATAATTTCTATTCATTTGTAATATAGCCTTTATGTTGCTTTTTTTTTCTTGCAAGAGGTTTATAAAATATGAGCACTGAAAATTTAATTAGTTTCATTGCAGCAAGGAAAATAAAATGCAAGAGATTTTTTTTTTCAATTATCTAAAGTTGAAAATAACATGTTCATTTACTCGTAACTCTCCTGTGTGTTAAAACAGGTACAAGTTATGTTCTCTGTTAAGCCCGGAGGAAATTTTTCCTTTCTAACCACCTAAGAAACATCTGCAACGTCTAAAATCTCAAACACCATGCGAGGTAACTGGCATGCGTTTCTCGCCAAAGGCATCTAAAGAGCTTCCAGTTTCCTTATGTTTGGTTGTGAGTGCAGTGACATGGTCTTCACCTCCCATTTACTGAACTCCAAAACCTGGAAAAGGGGGGGTGCACGTGGCATTGTATATTGCCTGTGTAATCTATGAAATCTAACTCAGAGCAGTAAATCAAAAGTTTGTGTGTGTGTGTTAGTGAGAAATCATATCCGACCCTGAGGTGCCATCGGAGAGGCGTAACAGACAAGTCTCTGCTTATATCCCTCTGTTGCTTCCAGACAAACATAAACACACAGTGCTCTTTTACCTCTTTCTCTGAATTTCAGCACTGGAGAAGATTAAGAACAGGCAGCGATGAGCGATTGACAGTGGGAAAATACTGCTACGGATGCAAGCATCAACAATCCAGTTGAACCTTTTGATGCATATATGTACAGTATGCAAGCGTCTTCTCAGTAAAGGCCATTTTTGCTGTAAAAAGCACTTAAATCAGATACTGTAATGTGAAAATGTAATGCTTTCCTTTTTTTGTCTCTCTAAATGAATACCTTTAAGTTTCTTTTGACATAATAGTAATTTCAATACGTCGTCTGAGTGGGGTTTTTTAAAAAAAAATTTTATAGGGGTTCTGTAATATTGATGTTCCAATCTCTCACAAGCTGGGGTAAATCATATACCTGAAACCACCAACAAATCAACACTATGTATCCACAGACTGTATCACTCACTGAATCAAGTATATAGCCCATTGTTTACACACATCTGTATTATGGTATCAAGTTTTCCTCTTTAAATTAAAACTCACTTAGTTGCTTATTCTGACAGTCAGTCAAAATAACACTGTCTTATAATCTTCATGTGCTGCATCAGCTGATAGTTTACATTATAGCTCTGTTAGATTATCTCTGTTTTTAGACAGAAAATAGCCACAGTAAAACCACAAATCACCTCTGTTTTATGTACGGTTTGTGTTGCAAAATAGCTGTTCATATCTCTGTGATACAAAATTCATTACTTAACATTACAACTATATTCTAAATATTGTAATGATAGCACTATGCCATTTTGTAATATTAAAAGGTAGAAATATCCTCATGTTGAAGTTCAGTGTACAGATGATAAAAAAAAACACCTTTATTTTAACTTTGTACTCCAGTAACTATACTTACCTTGTAGTCCTGTCCTGATTATTGATCCATCTGTTCCAGGTAAAGCCTTCGGTTGTGTCGGGGGCTACATCGCCAGCAGCGCCGCCCTGGTAGACACTGTGCGCTCCTTCGCAGCGGGCTTCATCTTCACCACTGCCCTGCCCCCGATGGTCTTAGCCGGAGCTCTGGAGTCCGTCCGGGTCCTGAAGAGTCCGGAGGGTCAGAACCTCCGCAGAGCCCACCAGAGGAACGTCAAACACATGAGGCAGCTGCTGATGGACAAGGGTCTGCCGGTGGTCAACTGTCCCAGCCACATCATCCCCATACGGGTAGGAGTTGGTTACATCTACATAAATCTGTATGTACAGTATAAGCTTTTGGCACTTGAATGTCTCTTGAATATTTGACTTTGATTCCAATTACTACTACTTTTTACTTCACCGCATTCATGTGACAGCATTAGTTCGTGTTCAATTTAAGATTTACTTACACAAACTAGAATATAACGAGCTTGTAAAATATGACCCTATTTACTAGATTAAAATAGCAGTGGCTCATATAAGTACTGAAATGATTAATCAGTTAATTGACTGGCAGAAAAAGAATCTGCAACTACTACAATTGTTTCAGAATATTTAGTGCTTCTCTTTTTTATTATTTTACACATTCTAACAAAGGTTATTTTTTTAATAACTTTGATATTTTGCTGCATTTTTTACGCACTAAAATAATCAAATAACAGAGATGCAAATCTATATATTTATCCATAGTGAAAATACTCATTAACATTTGTCTTGGGTAAAATAATTGCAAATGAGCTTTACCTCAGTCACCTACATATGTAAAATCTTGCTTTTACTTCAAAGTATGAGACACAATCTAATGAGTTCATATGCATCAGTTACATGGGATATTTTTGTCTAATTTTCATACTTTAAGTGCATTTTCCAAGTTCCATTTTCCATATAGAGCTTTAAAGTATAGTGTAGGAATTTTGATATTAGCCAAAGTAAACGATGCAAGTATTGGCAGAAAAAATTTTTTATGCCACCATATTTTACTTCTAGATGTATTTTTTTTTTTTTGGATGATTCACTTGCTTCCTTTTGTAATTATTCTTAATGATTATATTGTTGTATTGAATTGCCTTCTGTTGTTTACACTGAGGTTTCTTGCTGTAATTCCTCAATTATGCCTTTATTTAATTTATTGTTTACTGAATTCATTGTTTCAGTCAATCCATCGGTTTTTATTGCAAATAAGGCCTTTGTTTCTGTATATTAAGAAATTAAATAAAAACGTCTTCCGCCACTGCTCCATTATGATTAAAGATGATAAAGTCGAATGCCATATGATCCATGACGAGCTTCTAGCAGCTCCATTTGGTTCTTTATGACACTAATTCCATCCCAGAGCTGCATTTAATTCACCACAGTCACAGTAAATGACGTGAAAGCTAATTGAATGGTTTCTGGCTCATTTTTAGGTTGGAAATGCCGAGCTGAACACTAAGGTGTGTGACACTCTGCTGGAGAGACACAACATCTACGTCCAGGCCATTAACTATCCCACAGTGCCGCGGGGCGAGGAGCTGCTTCGCCTGGCTCCGTCTCCTCATCACGACCCCGCCATGATGGAGTACTTTGTGGGTGAGTGAGGGGCGTCTTTACCGAAATAAGGTCAGAGTTGTTGTGGTAAACATCTAATCAGGATAAGTGGGGACGATGGTGGGTTGAAGTTATTTATGCGTGTCCTTATTGTCGGTCTTCGCATATGGGTCCTTTGGCAGTAGACTGTCACCATCTGCTGCAGAGCAATGAAAACAACAAAGACCTCAGGGTTAACGACACACTTACTTTGGATGTGTTTACATTAAGGTAAAGGGAAAAATAAGACAAAAAAAACAAAACAGAAAAAACAAAGCTTTGATTTACAAACCCTGTAGTTGTAAAATGCAGTAATAGGTAAAACTATTGAACATTTAATCTAAATCTTATCTTTACAAAATAGTTTTGTCATCAAAAACACTAAAAATATTTCTTTTGTACTTTTGTCATCTTTTAGTTTTTACTGCAACTTTAAGAAAACGGGGTTTGTAGATTTACCTAATGTTGTTCTAATCTTCATTTCTTTATTTCACTTCACATTTTTGAATATTTATGGTTCTTACGGTATCATAACTGTAATAAAGACAAATGATCTATCTATTCCACTAAATAATAATAAGTCAACCAGCTTAAATTGCGCACAAAGAAAAAAATAATAATTACCTTAAAGCTTCCAAAAGTTGTTTGTGTGATTTGAGGGGTAAATGAATGTTCAAAAAGAACCAAACACTGTAATTCAGTTCAGGAGTGAATCTGTTGAACATCTACAGTGAGGAACAGAAAACATCTGGAACATGGACACACACAAGATCAGATACTACATTCTAACATGAATAAATATGAAAATGGGAGATTTGTGTGGAAGGATAGATAATTCATTTCTGTTTATTTTCTGTTGGTATTGACATCAACTAATTGTACTGTATTAAATAATACAAAAGTGTAGACAAATAAAGGTCAGTAATGGGCCTTAAATAGAGAAACAAAGACCAGATGCTTATAAAATAATGTTTATTCAAGACGTACATAAAATTTTAAACTGAGAAGTTACATAAGATGTGTCACTCTGAAAGTAAGGAAGACAATCTTGTTCCTCTAAAAGAATACGATGCAAACCATTGTTTTAGGTTGTTACGTTTAATCTAGTGGAATAACTTATAAAGTCAAAGTTAGATTTATTTCTTTGTGTAAGAACGTCTATTGAAAATCCTCTGGACAAGATTATTTTTCTTTTTAGAAATAAAAGATTAATTTTCCAGTTTTACATTCCTGAAATTTGTAAGATTCAAACAACACATTTTCCAGATTATTTACCTTGTTCTAATGAGATTTTTTTAATATGTTTGCTGTTCAGAGATTTCCCTAATGTTAAACTAAGTGACTAAGTCAAATCTGATTATTTCTTTACCAAGTTATGTTCTTAGGTTTTTGTTAATTGGCCTTATCTCCTCCAGCTTTTCCAAAATTACAGTATGTACAAAGATCTGGTAAAAGGAATGGTTGGAAATTATGTGAAGTTATGTGTATTTTAGTGAAAAAATCTTAACATTTTCTTACCCCCACACTGGTGCCTAATCCTTAAGAGGAAGATACTGGAACCCCAGCACCAGTTAAACCTTCTGAAAAGCTGGGAAAACCCTGCATGTGTTAAAAAATAAATAATTTTTCCTTTCTCCATTGACAGAGAACCTGGTGGAGGTGTGGCAGGAGGTCGGACTCCTGCTCAACAGTCCAGCTTCAGCTTCCTGCACCTTCTGCAACCGCCCGCTGCACTTTGACCTCATGAGTGAATGGGAGAAATCCTACTTCGGCAACATGGAGCCGCAATACATCACTGTGTCTGCTTAAAACAAAAGCACAGGTCGCTTCTAAAAAAAGTACAAACATGTAGAAATTCAGTGCTATATTCATTTAAATTACAAGTCAAGTGCATTAATACTAATATGAACATTAGATGTGTTTACACATTCGTGCATGTCAGTGATACGGAGTAAATAACAGTATTTATGTAGTAATTGTAATTGTAGAAGTTGTTATGAAATAAATAAAATTGTGCCTCCTTGATTTTAAAGCGTAAAACCTGCACACTGGGCACTTTCCTAAATCTATCTAAGAGTGAACATTTGAATTAAAATGACGCTATTTCATGTTATGTTATTTCCTTTATAATACTTTACATAAGAATCATGTTTCGTTTTGCATTAATGCTGTTTCTTTGGCTGAAAAGATCTGTCCAACATCAGTGGTCATATGTGTAAACTGCCAGGGTTAGTGAATTCATGAAATAAAAGTTACAAATAACATTATTTGTATTAATTATGCATATACCTCATTATAAAACTTCAACAGTATTTTTGCTGTTATTAAAAAGGTCTTAAATAATAGAGAAAACCCTATGGAAGCTGAAAATAGATGTTCTCATAATAATTTTAATGCTGTTATCTCAATATTAATAATTGAGTTAATAATTTTATTATGTAGCCATAACTAAGCTCATTTTGTGGTGATAAGGTCAGGTAGTATTCCATTTAGTTAATTGATTTGGAAAATAGAAGAAAGCTATAGAAGAAAGCTGTGGTATTGTCAAATTCTGGTGTTTTTTCCCTCTGATTTCAGCTGCAACATTATGTTGAAAATGTCAGAGTGAAGAGTTCCCCTTATTCAGTCTTCTTACGGTAACGTTTGAAAACAGATTGTTAACAGTAATCAGGTTTGATCATATGACATGTCATTTTTGAGTTCTCTAGAATTATCTTGGGATCATGAGGAACCAAAAGTTAAAAGATAAATTATCTAAAAAAAAAAAAACATGAAAAAAAGAAATAATTATTTGTGATCTAGAGGTTTCAACATTAAAAACATAATTGCCACCGCTGCTGTACTCAGCCTCTGTAAAGCTGTGCTGATAATACTAGTAAGTCAGTCTGGAAGACATAAACTGATGGTGTTTCCACAAAATACTTATTATATTAACTTCTAATCTTAACTTTAAAAGGTTCAGTGTGTAAGACTAAGTGGCATCTAGTACTGAAGTCACAGATACCAACTGACAGAACAACCCCCCCCCCCCTTGTGTGTTCAGGACTTTTTTGGGGATTTTAACTCTGGTCTAAACTCAGACATATGAGGGGACTTCAAAAAGCTCATGGAAAAAGAACATGTCCAACTGTCCTTTTTCCATTAACTTTTTGAAGCCCTCTTGTAGATGGTGATGGTAATGTACCTTAACACTGACACCACCTGCTACAAATAGAAAAATAGGAAGAAAAAAAAAAAAAAAAGCCCACTCTCTGAGATGTAATTGACACAAAAAACCTACACTATTTTTTCATTTTGTAGAATGAGACCACTCTAAATCTTACACACTGAACCTTTAAAGCTTACGTGATGGTTAACAGGCACTGATATGGCTGCATTCTGAGTTCTACTGGAATTTCACCACTAGTTGACGATACAGGGACTGGCCACGTCACGCTTGACCTTTGCCCTCAGTCTACGTAGTTCTGCGTTCTCGCCGTCTACCACGAGACCACATTCAATCAGTGTCCAGGCTTTATTGAGTTGCTGTTCCCCATACTGTTGCAGCGCCCCCCGTAGGAAGCACTCGGCCACACGCAGCCTGCCCAGACCAGCCTCCACACACTGGACGGCCTGGTCCTTATGGAGCTCCAGGGCCCGGGTGAAGTCCTCCAGGGCCGGTCCCTCTCTAGAGCAGTGAACCAGGCTGCGGCCTCGTCGACACAAGTCCTCCGCCTGGACTCGGAGGTCGTCAGAGCAGCTGGAGTCAGAGACGCTGTGTCTGTGGATGACTCTGTCCAGGTCGGCGACGGCCCGGTCATGTAGACCCAGCTGAGACAGGCAGGCGGCCCGTTGACGGAGGTACTGGAGTTTGTGATTCCCCACTGCTTGTACCGCCACAGTGAGGAGCGCCAGGGCCTGGTCCCATTGGCCACCAGACGACACGGTGCTGGCCTCCTGTGCAGCCGCCTGATACAAAGTACAAGTTAACATTCACTTCATACTGAATCAGCTAATGTATACAGTCCATAACAAAGAATAGGTCAGTCATTAGATTACAGAAAAAGACAACAAATGATCACATACGATCAATAACTATTACAATTATGGTAAGATGGCAGTCATGTAATTTCTGCCACTATCTGTAGTTGTATTTTTGTTTGTACTGTCTTATCATATACAAGTGAAGTCTTACTAAAGAATTATATTAAGTATTACACTATCATCAACTTTTGATTTAGCCAGACAGTGAGTTGATTCTGCCATCAAATAATGTATGATATGAGATTAAATCCATCTAAATTAATCTACATAAGGTGGTTTGGGCATCTGTTTCAAATGCCTCCTGTAACTAAATGACACTTTATTGAAGTTCAGGATTCTTTGTGTACCTGTAGATAGAATTGGTTTACAGTTAAGACACAGTGTCCATCTCACCTGTACATCCTACACAGTCTGATACCGGACTCACTTTTTTGTGTCTATGTGTCTTTTTTACTTGACTGTTTTTATATTTATATTTGTTATTCTTGACTGTTTTATAAATGATGTGTGTATTTTACTTGAGCACATAACAGAACATAAAATCACATTTCATTGCACTGTACAATGGTATTTTATAATGACAGTAAAGCCTATTCTATTCTATTCTATTCTATTAATACACATTTTACAAACAACACAGATAGGAGACAAACGTAAGATAAACATAATTTTAAAATGATAAAATGCTCAATGCTGCTTCTTTTCTCTGAATTTTTTAGCTTTCTTTCACAGCCAGTCTGCAGTCAGAAGCCCAGAAAAAAAAAAAAACTGAAGGGTTTTATATGAAGTGTAAACTATTTAAAGTACAGGGTTTCTCTCTATTATTCCATATCTGTCTGAAGGCAAAATGCGCGCACTTTTATCAATTCTGTCATTGAAATGTCAGTAGATAAATAATAAAAACTAATTTGCTGATGGCAGTAAAATAAAATTGTTGCCATCCCAGCAGAATTCATTTTGGCAAAGGCGCTCACACACCCTAAATCAGGGTTTCCTGAGCTCTGGCTTACCTGTGCGGTGCGTTTTCGCTGATTGGGTGGGATCAGGGCCAGTAAGGAGTCCAGACTGGATGGATCTTTCTCTGTTAGTTTGCTGAGCCTGCGAGCTGCGCTGCGGTAGTTCTGCTGCCAGGCCTCCACCACCCCGACCCGGGCCTGGGCCACTGCATCCCTGGGCTCCTGTCCAAACACCTGGCACAGATGAGCACCTGCTGCCTTAACCTCACCTGGAGCAGATGGAACAACACAGCAAGTCGACGCGTTTAAAAACATAGCGCATCATCACCCAAACCACTGCACAAATATTATTAAAACAATCGAAAGCAGAGTAAATCATAACCACAATGAACATAAAAAAGGCATTAAAATAAACATAAACTAGGTCTCAGAAGGCAGGATCATTATGTTTAAGGATAAACTTCACAATCC
>JAPQRQ010000026.1:3662113-3674660 GCA_037367365.1 Apogon talboti | reverse complement strand
CTCCTCTGGAACCAGATTTACAAAAATACATCTTGATTTTCAATAATGTTTACACTGAAACAATACAGCTTAAAGTCTCTTCTTTTCACCTTGCTCCCTCTTTTGTGTTGTTTTTTTTTGGGCTCCTCTTTTACATACTCTCCATCTTGTGTTGTCATTTTAATCTTGTTACATCTCTTCCCTCTCCTCTGCTTTTCGCATAGGTCAACATTAATAAACTCTTCCAGAGACTCTTCCGCTAGTTTAATTCATATCGCTGTTATGTCTTTCACTCTGATAGTTGTCGACCCACTGAATACAGCTTCATGACCTATTTTGGAGTTTGTAAAGGGCAGCTCTAGGCCATCACTTTCATTTGTTCCTTAATTGGAACAATGAAAAAAGACATAATACTAGGTGAACATGAGCCCTGACAATGACATTTAAAGTACAGTGGACACCCCATGCATTTGTGATATATTGCATTAAGAATCACTCTTAAGTCAGTGAACTCTTATACATATTGTTCCATTCTCCAAATCCACATGCTCCCTTCTGCACATGCTCAGTTCCATCGATGTCAAACTGGCATGACATGTAGAAACTGTCAAGAATTCAGTTTTGTTATTTTTTCATGTTAATAAAGAAAAAAAATTGCATTTGGTTGTGTCTGATGCAGCTGCACCTTTTGAAACACTAAAAAGATGTTTCCGCAAATATTTGATGATAATATTGGAGACTGTGTAAAATTTTCAGGGTGTCTGGAATTTTTTTTTCCGCTACTGTATTTTTTAAAGGCTTGATAAGACTGTAGTGTGAAGCTGCTGATATTTGTTGCTGGTGCTTCTACCTCCTCTCTGGTTTTGCTGAGCTCTGCCTCCTGTATGGCCAGACGGGTTTCGAGCTGTTGAACGCGATGACTGAGTTCTGAGTTTGTCCTGGTCAGAGACGCCTCGTTCAGCCTCAGCGAACGCACCTTCTGCTGCATCTCCTCCTCTCGCTGCTCCAACAGCTTCCTGAGAGAACAATGGAGAAAAAAAAAGTGCAATTTTAACCCCTTACTACCCAAATTTATTTACAATTGCATAAGAAATAAATGATTTGTCTTTTGCTATCAAGCAGATGCTAAATGAAGTGGAGATTGTTAATGTGAATCCTCCTGAGACTCAAGAAAGTAAAAGTTTTGGCTTATTTTACATTGAATAATTGCCTTGATTCGACAGAGAATGATGCAACAGTTTTTTCAGATACATTCTTTATTTTTTATGGAATGTCTTTTGCAGTGGTCAGTATTTTAGCTTTTTGTTATTTTTTTTAAGTAAAACTGTGAAAGTCTTGTCCACTACAGAGGACACAATTCATTTCTGGGTTTCAGGAGCACATACAGTAGCTACAGTATATATGCAAATGAGTGACATTAGGCAAATTGGAATAGTAGTGATTAAAAAATTCTTCCAGTTTAAGGTATGTAGTTTATTTGACTGATGCTGGTATTGACCAGTTCCTCCAGTCAACAGCCCAAACAAAACAATAAAGATCCAAAAATCTGTAGAATGTCATGGAATCAAGCTTTGAAATTGATCCATGAACATCAGGGATCCTAGGTAACCAGGTAACATATCGTTAGCCTCATAGCATAATTGCCTAAGTCATATTTTTGGCCAAATTGTGATATCTGTGTCACTACTCTCCTATCCCTGCTGCTTCATTTTGCATCATTGGCTATGACCTGAAAAAAATATGACTTAGGCAATTACGCTATAAGGCTAACAATATGTAGATTCACAAAGAGTGTTGAACAGCTCCTCATTACAAAAAACATGACAACAGTGTACAATGGGTTAAACAGTGCAGACTGGTGTGGTGGCCACGTCTGAGTGGTGGTCCAGTCGGGCCGGTGTGTGACCTGGTGATGTGCTCCTCCTGCTGCTGGGCTCGTAGCGCTGACAGAGTGTCAGACAGATCCCTGCTGTCCCTCTCCAGGCGGCTGTTCTCCCCAGCCCGAGCCTCCTCCACCCTCAGCTGGTGCTGGACGTTCTTCAGCTGCTGCTGCAGCTCCAACACCTGCCACGAAAACAGAGCCATTGGCTTCACACAGTCCGATGCAAGACACAACCCTTACAGCGGATGTCAGAAATAGTCTCATATAAGCCGGCAAATAATCCTGAACAGAAGAGAATGCCAGGTGAGCGGAATTTCATTTGCAGCATTCCTAGGGCGGTAAGCTCGACTCACTGCCTCACTTCAACACAAACACAAAGGCTGACTTCATTAAAGCTGAAGGGGAAATGAAAGAGTGCCAGTACAGGACATAATGCCAAGTAAAAAACATTCATAGTGGGTGTTTTCATTAAATTTTACTGTTTACTGTTCTCATTCAAACCCCTAAACATATCAAAAACTGAATGGATTTATCTCAGTGACTGCTTCTAGGGTCTGCACGTCTTTTAATGATACTAATGATGTTTTGTCTGAAGATTATTGTCTACTTCCAAATAATAAAGCGTTCTCAGTGTGTGGCCGTGTAAAATAAGAGTAACAAAAATGTATAATGATGATAGTTTGAAAAAATACAGAACAAGAACACCACTAACCAACACTACACCAGAGGAGCTTTTTATACATAATTACATTGTCCAGTCTTTAAGTCCTGTGGAACTGGTCCTATTGTGAAACAGTCATGCAGTTCCTTCTTGCCCTGGAACTGACCTTCTTGTCGGCAGCGATGAGCCGCGCCCTCTCGGCCTGCAGATCCTCTTGTAGACTGGTGTTGTTGCTGCGGTTGGAGGAGTTCCGTGCCAAGTCGAGCTCCAGATCTCTGATCCTCTGCTGCTGACGTTCACTCTCTGAGGCCTGAGTCTGGACGCTTAGCTCCACGTTGACCCACTTGGTCTGGACCTGCTTCAGCTCAGCACAAAGCTGAAAGAAGTCAAATACAACGGAGCGGAAACACAAAAACAGATGTGAGCAGCAAAATTTAGCTTGAGTTTAAAAAAAAAAAAAAGATATGTAATTGAAGAAATGTCTCCTTGAGGTTCATGTTGGTTGTAAGGTAAGGTAAGGTAAGGTAAGGTAAGGTAAGGTAAGGTAAGGTAAGGTAAGATTTTACTGATTCCACCATGGGGAAAATTGTCAGTTGACACAGCAAACACAAAAACACACAAAGCTAAAATGTATTATATTATATCCAAATTTAAAATATAATACACATGCATGTGGTGTGATTGGGGGGGGGGGACTGAGAAGTGTTATAACTGTTATCAAGATAATTAAGTGATAACTTCGAGAGACGCTCAGACATGTTCAACCAAATGTGCTGTGAATAAGACCTTGAGTTTCTCTTGCTCCAGCAGGCTGTTGTGTCTCTTCAGGTCCATGTTCCTCTCCTTCTCGTAGCGTAGCTCTCTCTCTGCTGAGGTGAACAGGCTCTGGGCTCTCTGCAGATCCTGCTTCATCTGTTTCGCCTCTTCTGCCCGTTGGCTCAGAACCGAGTCCTGAGACTGAAGAAAACAAGAAACAGAGGCTCTACACACTGTCCCCCGAACATGTGAAGTCAATACACTTGAAGTAAAAGAGATAAACAGCTGTGCATCAAAACCTACTAAAAATCAACACCAATACTCCAACAGTTCCAAAGCACAAGAAAATAAAACATGGCCTCCTGAATATTAGATCTTTATCTTTCAAAGCTTTATTAACCAACGATATATCAGATTATCACATAGATTTATTCTATTTGACAGAAACCTGGCAGTGTGAGGTTATCAGATTCCTCCAGACTCAGGCCGAGGAGGAGTTGCAGCTGTTTTTAATTCATGTCTACAATCCAATCCTCAACCTAAGCTGAATTTTAACTCATTTGAAAGTCTTAGTCTTAGCCTATCCAACCCAACCTACAAACCACTCCAGCCGATGCTGTTTATTATAGTGTATCGTCCTCCTGGTCCATACACTGAATTTGTATCAGAGTTCCCTGAGTTCTTAGCTAGTCTAGTCCTTAAAACAGATACAGTCATTATTGTCGGAGACTTCAATATTCATTTAGACGATGACTACAACAGCCTCAGTAATGCATCTGTCATTATTAGACTCGATGGGCTTTAGTCAGTGTGTACATAAACCCACTCACCATTTTAATCACACCCTTGACTTAGTCCTGACCCATGGTGTGGAACTTGAAGACTTAATAGTATTTTTGATCAGGGTTTATCATTTAACTCATACATAAAACAGATTTCTAGATCTGCCTTTTTTCATCTCCGTAATATTGCTGAAATCAGGCACATTTTAACACAGAATGATGCAGAAAAATTAATCCATGCTTTTATCACATCCAGACTAGATTATTTAAATTCACTTTTCTCAGGCTGCCCCAAAAAGCCTTTGAAGACCCTTCAGCTAATCCAGAATGCTGCTGCTTGTGTACTGACTAGAACCAGTATCAGAGGCCATATTTGTCCTGTGTTGTCTTCTCTGCACTGGCTGCCTGTAAAAGCTAGAATAGACTTTAAAATGCTCCTCCTCAATTACAAAGCCCTTCATGGCCAGGCACCTTACCTATCTGAAAGAGCTTTTAGTTCCATACAATGCATCTATAGCACTACGCTCTCAACATGCAGGCTTACTTGTAGTTCCTAGCATCTCCAAAAGTAGGATGGGAGCTAGAGCCTTCAGCTATCAAGCTCCACTATTGTGGAGCTGCCTCCCTACCTCAGTCCAGGAGGCAGACACCCTCTCTATATTTAAGAGTAGGCTAAAAATGTTCCTTTTTGATGAAGCTCATAGTTAGGGCAACTCAGGCTGCTCTTAGTTCTGCTGCTATAGGCTTAGACTGCTGGGAGACTCATCATGATACACTAAGCTCTTCTCTGCTCCTCCTCCTGTCTGACCTCCCCTGTGCTCCTCCTCTTCTCTGACCTTCTCTCTCCTAAATCTTCTCCTCTATTCATGCCCCAGCAAATACATGTTACTGACTTGACTTCTTCCCCAGAGTCTCTGTGCTTTATGTCCTCATAGGTTTTCCCTGGAGCGTTTCTAGACCTGCTGCTGTGGCCGCTGCTGTGGTCTCTGCTGCGGTCCTCCTTCTCCCCTGCCTTCGTCATCATCACTCATCACTGCTGTGGTCCTGCTCCTCTCCTGCCTTCGTCATCATCACTCATTTATCCATATACAGTAGTTGTGATAGTGTTTATTATATAGTTACATACAGATGGTAGGGGTTTCTATTATTTGTACTAACAGTTGTAGTAATAGTACATTCACTGTTAATACTTGTATTTGTACTAGTAGTATTAACAGTTATGGACATTTGTTCTAGTTACTGGTAATTAGACTAGCACCAGCTGTTCTACTTTTTAACAGTTCTAGTTCAGTTTGCTGTGCTGTCCATCATAATACAGAAAAAAGAATAAAATCACCCATAAATAGATTTGTGATGAGGGGTTCTGAAAGGAAGTTCCATCAGGTGTGGGGGTCTTTTTTGACTTTCTTTAACCAGTCCTCGACAAAGGTAGAGGAATGAATCTGTACAAAGTATTCTGGCTGTGATATTTTTGTTTTAAAAATTAGTTTTTTTAAACGCGACAGTGGGAAAGGGAAGTTCGTATTTGTGTGAGGTGGGATTTTTATGTATTTATTTTTCACTTTAAAGTTTGTTGTTGCATATTTTTGTATATTATTGTTTAAACTTCAATAAACATATCAAACACCTAAAATCACCCAGAAATAGGGGTTCACATCTGGTGCAGTTCCTAATTTTTTTGCCAAATTCCGCTGCTGGTTTAAATCTTTAGTGATAATGATAAGCCTTTATTATCAATTACTGAAAGAGGAAATACATGGGCGTTGGAAAAAAGGCTACAGGCTCAGCTGTAGAAAAGGGCTTTTTATTACTTCAGCTTCATTAATGCAAAAAAGCCTATTAAGCAAATCATAGAAGATAAGATGCTGCTGCTGCGCTCCTGAGTGTCAGAAACACTATGGATGTTCTGAGTGTGTAATGGAGGTACTTCACCTTGATGTGAGCCTGGGCTTCGCTGACCTGGACCTGCAGAGCCAGCTGGTGCTGAGAGGCAATGTGACGCTGCTCCTCTAATAAGGACTGCAGATGATCCACTTCCCGCCTCATACTTATAACCTGAGAATATTAACACAAATAAGAATAATAAGAAAATGTACATATACGCACTATTGATAAAGTGTAACTGGGACTCATTATGTAATCATTACACCTGCTCAAAGATGATTAGTGATGTGTATAAGTAGGAATAAAAAGAATGTGTCTGAAAACATTATTCCAACTTTATGGGCAACAGTGTATTACTGTGTACATTAAGTATGTGAAGTTTTGCCATTTTTGCTTTGAATTTCTATTTTTCCATTTCTTCAATCATAATGTATCATGTATAAAATTGGGTTATTATTGATGAATCCGCACTGTTATGAAAATATAATAAACCAAACTAAACCAAGGGCTTTATAAATGTATTTGTTGTTTTGACCATATTTTCAGACACAGAAATGAAAGGAATGGAAATAGAAAAACCAAAAAAAAAAAAAAAAAGTTAGATCTTTCTTGAAAAATCGCAAACTGAAAGTGATTTCTCATTTTTCTCAACAGCTGTTAGATAAAACATTAATAAATTACTAAATTTTCCTAATAACATAACATTATAGCTCTCTCTGCTCTTACTAACTCCATGGTATTAAAAGAATCGTTAGCCAGCTTTTTTTCTTAATAAGAATTAGGATGACTCAAAGCTATACAAGTCTACATTCTGTCAACCCATCAACATCTGCACTTTAAACCTGGACAATAATACTGAAGGACATTCTCTCTCTGTGCTACCATAACTGTTATAATATCTAAACATCTAACATGAATATCATGGAAGGTGATTATGACACGGTCTAAACCAACAGATTTGAGGTTCCTCTACCTGATCCAAGCCTACATCGCCGGTCTCCGTCACTGGACTAAGCCTCGCCTCCATTTGACCTGTGTGCTGTTCGTGGTTCTGGCGGTTAGAAAGTGCTTCCTCTGCAGATTCGAGCTGCTCTTTCTGCAGTTTGAGTTGCTCCCTGATGTGCTGCACCTCCAGCTCCAGTCTCTCCCTCTCTCCTTCGGCTGCCAGCTTCTCCTGGACGGTGAAGCTCAGCTCGGCCTGGAGCTCAGCCGTCTGACGCCGTTCAGAAACCATCTCATCCCTGGAAAGTATGCAGAGGAACGGAAAATGAGCGAGTGGGAGTATCATCTCCTCCTCTCTATTAAAACTGGTCTGTCTAAAAGCACATAACAAAATCCTTTCTAATGCCAAAAATGTTTTGCCCTTTGAAGCCCACCGACCTCAGTGTATCATGCGCCGCCTGTAGGCTGCTGAGCTCAGCGGTCAGTCGGTCAGTCTGCTCCTGGAGCTGGTCGACCTGACGTTGGTTTTCCCTCAGGCCTTCCTTTGTTCGGTCATTTCCTTTGTAACACTTCAGCTCCACCTGTAGCCGATTCTGGGCTCGCTCCATTTGAGCCACCTGAGGCAAACACAAACCCACTTCACTGATGCAAATATCAAAGAAAAAAAAAAAAAGGCAAGTCCTGGACGCAAACTGTCAGCACCAGGTTTATAATGAGTCCTGGCTGTTAGGAGATTTGTCTGCCGTAATCAGGATCACAATACTTTATGAAACCCGGGGGGAAATATTTGTTTGTTACAGTTGCTCCATTCAAGGATAATACAAAGTAACAGAAAAGAAATGATCGACACAACAAAAAGAAAAGACAAAAAAGAAAGAAAAAAATATATACACACATATATAAATGCATATATAAAGCTCTAAATATACAAATAAAAAAATTAAATATGGTATAAAATATACCAAATAAACATATTAAAACACTCTATTAAATACAATTACAACATGAATTTGTACAATATGTACTAGACAATATATTATCAATAAAATAATTAAAGAAATATACATAAATAAGTGTGCAAAAAAAAAAACAAAACATGCTGGGATGTAAGATTTACAAACCTTTTCCTCCAGAACTGCTTTTTCTCCCTTGACCTGCGTAAGGCTCTTGATGAGCGTTTTCCCCTGTTGGCACTCAGTCTGAAGGCTATTGACTTCCAATCTCAGTTTCTTCAGCTCTCGCTCACCGATCTGTAGAGCCTTGTACAGATACAGATACAGATGAACTTCAGCCTATTAAACTTATTCTCAATAGTTCAATAAAATAAAAATGAGCACGTTGACCAGTGGATCCTCTGATACAGTTCATTCCTTTACTTTATTGGTAAATTCCACTGACAATCTTCACTTCAGTGACCTCTCAGGTGACATGTCTGTTTCTGCACATGAAATCTGACACCATGGCAACGTAGCCATAGTTTATCTGTTGCTAGGTAACCCACTTGATTCTATGATTCTGGGCATAGCAAAGTGATTGCCTATTGTAGGCTATTGTATTCCAAAATTACTAATATCTCCCAAAATATTGGTCCTATCATCTTGCCGTTTTCGCTAGTCTCTTCCTTGACTAAAAATACATAAGTATGCCAAACTGCAGCAGTCAGCTCTTTCCGGATTTTGTGTGAATCACCATACACATACACATGTACACAGAGGCCACTTGGCTTTTAATGATAAAGGATGAATGAATCACTAATTGTACGCGCAGAGATGGAATTATAAAAAAAAAAAAAAAAAAAAAAAAAAAATCACATTTACACTGAAAATGCATGACATTGTTTTCATATTTATATATTTTCATATTTATATTTATATCCTGCAGTTACTCTCTCAGATATTTGTCTTTAAAATGACCTGTTTTCTATTTTGATTCTGTGCTAAACCATAACCATCACTTCACATTATTTTTGTGGTTGTCTGGGAACCAGTAAAAGCATTATAATGACAGCTTGAACTTGAAATGTGGTTTACATGGCATTGTGCAGCATTTTGGTCAGAATGTTTTCCATTTTTAATTGTAAATAATTTATGCTGCACATTAATTACTAACTGATTAGACAATTTACCTTCTTCCTCACAGCAATTTCTTTAAAGAACAGTTAACAATCCCCCTGATATCCACAACTGCACCAAAAAAATTGCAATATAACTCTGTATAAGTTCATACTGTGTCTTTATGTATAGTATATAGTTTACATGTATATACAGTTACTTTTTTTTCCTTATGTTACTTTTCTTACCTTTTGTATTATTATATATTGTATTTATAATTTACTACAGAGACAACATGTTCAGGCAAAGAATGTCCTGTCAGTGATTGTGTACTTGGCAAATAAAGATGATTGTGATTATGAAAGAGTTGCAATGACAAAAGATTGAAAAAATTAACCATATTATCTAGCAGTTGTTGAGCTCCACACGGTCCAATTTATATTAAACGTCATTCAGACACTTGTAGAGCTGCACCTTAATAGTAAGAGGAACATACAGCTCATGCATCAATGAGCTACCACTTTGCACATCACTGCAGATTCTATCTATCTATCTATCTATCTGAATTGTTATTTTTATCTGCACATCCAGATGAAACGGTGACGTCTGTACCTCCTTGTCCTTTTTGAGTGCAGCCTGAGCGGCGCTGAGGTCGACCTCCAGCTGCTTCCTCCAGTCCTTCTCCTCAGTCAGACGGGCCTCGAGTAGAGCCAGTCTCTCCTGGCTGCTGTCCCTCAGATGCTTTGTAACCACATGAAAAGGGACAAAAAAGCATTGAATTCAATTCAGTTCAATAAAATTTTTTTATTGTCATTGGATAAAAAAAAACAACAAGATAGAAGTTCAAGCATCTTTCAGGCAGATATAGCAATACAAAAGTAACATTCAAGTGCAACTCCAAAGTGCAAAAAACTAGCATCAAACATAGGACAATGAATGTAACAATGCAACAGTTCACATGAAAGTACAGGGGTGTGTGTGTGTGTGTGTGTGTGTGTGAGAGAGAGAGAGTGTGTAATTTGAAATTGAATTGAAATGAAGTTGAAAAGCAGGTACATCACTCACATCCGTGTAATTTGCTGCCTGGCTAGTTCCAATTTTCAACACATGACAATGTTTTTTGTCTGTTTTCTATTTTTTGCTACTCATATTTCACTGCCACACTAAGAAGTTGTCTATGGCATAGATAAATCCACTTTTATTGTCACTGAAATAAACACAGACTGTCAATAGAATGAAATTCTGTTGAGTGGTTCACGTAGCAGACATATAAACAGAAAATATATCCATGCAAGTGCGAGTGAAAAGAGTTTTTAATGTTTCTGTGCACTTAAGAAAATAGACGCAGTGTTGATGTGACCCAGAGGCCGTTCAAATCAGGATGGGTTTGTGTGAGTGTGTGGAGTTTAAGGGGGTTATTATTTAAAAGAGTTTAACAGTCTGATGGTATTGTAGATGAAACTATGTCAGAGCCTGGCTGTTCTGCCCTTCAGGCTGTAGAATCTTCTGTCCATGTAACTGTATTGCATAACTGCCATTATTATAAACAGGTTTCATTTATATTCTATATTCTATTATAGTTTATTTTCTATACCACTTTATGTATTCTTATTCTATTTTACTACTTTTTTTAAATTGATTGGCATTTCAAGAGCAAGATGAGAGAGAAAATGTATCTCAGTTCTCTGTAAGTCCTGTGCATCTAGTGAATTGACAATAAAATTCTTGAATCTTGAATCAGAACAGACCGTGGGTGAGAGGGTTATGAATTTTAATGTATGTATTTATCAATACATTTGTGCACCGTCTCATGTATGGACAGGCCCTGTAAATTAGCTTGACATAAATGCTTTGAGTGTGGCATCAGTATATGTTTGACACTTATCTACATAAATAATGTAAAGCTTAATTCTTACCAGCTGTAAGTACGACTCAGTGGCTTTGACCTCCTCTCCGTTCTTCCCAACTTTTTCCTGTCTGTCCTGCTTCCTCAGCTCAGCTTCAAGGCTTTTCATCTGCGTCAACAGTTCGCATCATTAATGAGCCACTAATTTCCAAGTCTGACACTTTGCTTTAGGAAAGAACTGACATCAAATCATGTCAGCACTGCATGCGACTGTCAGAAACATTCCTAATCCTTAATTTTTAAAGCCAAATTAAAGGAAATGCATTCAGATTATTATTGGGCTCTTCATTACCCTCCGGTGCAGTCCTTCCAGTTCTCCTTCGTGGCGTTGCCGCTCCTCCTTGCTGGCGTTTTGAGCCTCCCCCACCAGCGCCTCCAGCTCCTCATTCCGCTCCTCCAGCTCCTCCTTTTCCTTGCGCTGCCTCTGGAGTTGCCGCTGCAGCTCCCTGACCTGTACGAGCCCGTCCTCCATTGCTGCCTGACAACTGAGGAAGATGGTCAGCGTGAGCACGTGGAATAATTTATTTATGAAACTGGACGCAGTTCCGTATTCGTATAGTTACCGTTTGTGGAGATGATCCTGTTCTGGGGACGACAGGCTGGATGAATTAATTTGTGCTTCGTTGCTAATGCCCTTGTCGTGTCGATCCTCGTTGGTTGACACATCTCGGTCACTGTTTTTTGCCAGCTGGACGAATACAACACCAAACACTGCCAGGCTGCAACAACCATTCTGATGTTTGCATTTCTGTCAATACTGAAAAGTAAAATACCGACCTGTTCCAGTAGATTTTTCTTGTCAGACTCTAACGTACGCACTCTGTCCCTCAGAGCTCTGTTTTCACCATCCAATCTGTCATTTTGCTCTTTGGCTTTATGCAGCTTCATCTTATCTGAGATGAGAGACAATCACACTTAGAAATACCACCAGGAGAATAGGTGCATCAGCTACACACTGCATTTTTTTCCCTGCATTATATCTTTCATATCTACATTGTATGCTCTGTAGTAATAGTCAAGATAATACCTAGATAATACCTATATAGGGTGGATGACGGAAACCTATAGTTGACTGTGGCTATTAGTACCCACAGTGGTAGAAGGTTATGATTACTATGACAAAATGCACAAAACTTTATAATAAACGTCTTTGTGCACTGGTTTTGCTGAGTATAGATGAAGACTCAGCCAAAACAAGTCAAGACAGCAATTAGGAATGTCACATAACACAAAAATAATATAACACATAGACAATCAAGCAAAATGTGAATCAATACCAACTAAATATTGGCCAATTCTTCTGTCAAGTCAGAAAATTCACCCACTAATGTGAACAAATTTTCTAAAAGTTTAGAAAAAAACCAACCAACAACAAACAACTCAACAACAAGGCCGTTGCCAGTTTTCACTCTCACACACTGGTCTTGTCTCACCACTAAGTTTGAGTTTGTCCACTTCTTTTTTCAGATTTTCTACTTCTTGGACTGTCCCCTCAAGCTCAAATCCTGAGATCATAAGCACAGTTTTAATTATTTTAGCTGTGAAAAATACCCTGGGTTATTCAAACCTATCATAATATTATTTATCAGTTGTCAGTGATCTCCTAGGGAAAAGCAGCTGAGCTAAAGCAGGGGAGTCAAACATACGGCCCGTGGGCCTAAACTGGACCACCAGAGGGTCCAATCCGGCCCATAGGATGAATTT
>JAPQRQ010000026.1:3644111-3654264 GCA_037367365.1 Apogon talboti | reverse complement strand
CTATCTATCTATCTATCTATCTATCTATCTATCTATCTATCTATCTATCTATCTATCTATCTATCTATCTATCGGTTTGTCTGTCTGTCTGTCTGTCCTTCCTAATTAACCTGGCTAATAAATGTAACTTGCTGTTATATTAAATTGTTCAAAGACTTATTTTTTTCAATAAACTTCTTTTCATGTGTAAGGTTGCAGTTCCAAGTTGTCTCTTAAGGACAGAGAATAGAAAAAATACATGTTATTTTAAGTTATTTTGCCAAGCCCTGTGGTGGTGAGTACTTTTACTCAAATACTGTGCCTAACTACACAAATGAGGTACTTATGTACTCCACTACGTCTCATAGGGAAATATTCTATTTATAGTCCAACACATTTGTCTGTAGTTGCGCTATATTTAAATGTTTGCATTAAACTGTAGGATGAAGTGTTCCTTTAAGATCAGCATTCCCAACTAGTGGGTCATGACCCCAAAGTGGGTTGCAGACTAATTTCAAGTGGGTCATTAAGTGCATCGTTAAAAATAAATAAATAAATAAACCTTTAAAACAACTTTTTACAGCTTTCAATTATCTTGACAGATGTGTCAAAGTCTGCAGGACCTGGTGGTTATTATGGATGTTTATAGGTGAGACGTTGTGCCAAAATGAACTTACGTGAGATAAACAGGATTTACAAACACTGGCAATAAACACATCCAGGTCAGAATTATAATATTTAAATGATAATATCAATTACAACCAAAACACACACTGTTTGCACTTAAAATATGTGTGAGAAACAGCTGGTTTGGTAAGTCTCAGATCATTTGTACAAATTTAATTGAGCAGTCATGATCTCCACTCAGTGTAGAGTTGTGTGTGTACATTGTTTAGAAAAACCCTCACAATGACATGGAACGTGTTTACAACCCAACTTTGCTCAGATTGAATTCTATAAAACTAGGAAAAAGTGGGTCCCAAATTGAGAACCACTGCTTTAAGAGATGAAGAAATTCAGTGGTCTACCGAACTCAAGTACACATTTAAGGCACTTGACATTTATTATTTAACTGTTCTTTTTTCAAGCAGGAGTAAGGTATAGAAGATATAGTAAAGTAAAACAGACATACCTTACTCTTGTCTGAAAAAAAGGACCAGTTAAATAGCATTTAAAAAGAAAACAAAATAAACCTGGTCATGTACTTGATATTTGCTTGAGTGTTTATTCTACTCCACTACATCTGAGGCAAATATTGTACATTTTAGCCCACTACATTTGTCTGACAGCTTTAGTTATGTTTCATTATACAGTTTTTCATCCTCTTCTTTTTCTGTGAAAACCACATAACGTGTTGATCTTATAGAATATGATACATCACTGTAGATTTAATTACTCAACAGAATGTAAGGAAATCAAAAGAGCAAAACATTAAACATCTGCAACAGTAAAATTAATCCAAAAACATCATATATAATAATAAAAGGCAATGACTACTTAAAATTTTCACACTTTAAGTACGTTTGACTGCGACTGTAAGTTTTATTGCATAACTTTTACTTGTAGTGAAGTATTTTTACATTGCGGTATTGTACTTTTACTTCAATCGAGGATATAAATGCCTCTTCCACTGGCTATTTCTATGTTCTGACCCGCCCTGATGTTTTCTCTATGACCAGTACATACTTATAACTCATTTTGTTCCACAGCAAACATAGGAGCTATGTTGCATCTATGTGTTTTATTCCTCATATCTGCTCAATCCAGAGTCAGATTGTGAATGGATGAGGTACAGCAGAATGCTCATTAAGTGTATTCCGAAGGGACTGTTTACCGAAGAGGTCTTTTCATGTGGTTTTATGTGCTTCCACTGGCCATGGGTGGGTCTCACTGGAGTGTTTTTTGGATGGTGATGTTGTACTGAGGGATTTTGAGCTAGAGCATAAGGGAGCTCTGTTCTGCACAGAGGAAATGGGCGTTCTCCTTGGAAAGTTTAGATGGAGGGCTAAAAAAATAAGGGGGTGTGGCAGTGCCAGAAAGCTGAGGACCACCAAGATTGGCTCAGTGTTGTAGAGTAGTACTACGACAGCGAGAAACGAGCAACACCCCAGGTAAGTGGAGATATATTTACTTTTTTTTGGAAAATCAATGAATATCATGTGATTATTCTATAGCAAACACATCAGGTTTTCATCTTTCAAGCTCCGAAAATAACCAAAGAGCTATATTTTTATTTTAAGTTCACATTTTATGCTCAGTTACATAAAGTCTTTTTAGCAGAAAATAGTGTGTATATGTTTGACTGCTGCTTGTGTGTACCCCTGAATTCCTAATCTGCATATTTTTTTCATAATTTTAAGCTTATTTTTATTGATATGGAATTTATCTTTTGTTTATTTTTTTGGATGATGGATGCAATCTAATGTAATGACATAATGATTGATAGTAATCATGACTCCACCACCCACCCATCTGGACCTCTCCTAAAGAGATAAAGAGCCACACGGACAATTTCATCCTGTCTCATTACCGTCCTTTGTTTTTTGCCCCCCACCCCCCAAACACACACACACACACACACACACTTCATGTCCTTTTGCTGTAAACTGAAGTTTCTGTTGCTCCATCGACAGCCACAAATACCTCTGTGAAATCATAGGCTTTTCTTCAGACTTTAAATTAAAGTTTAAAACTAGAGCAGCTTTAATGAAATCCAGATTTAAGATGAATTACAGAGCAGCCATTCAGATGACGGAGGTTTTAATTGGATAAATATTTTGGCACCATTTAGATTTCAGTCGACACACCCTGCAGGTTTTCTGCATGTTTGCAAAGTTCTACAATCATAACAGCCCGGCCCGGTAACGAGAACTTTTAGAAATAACTCATTGCACTCTGTTTTGAAGTGTGGTCTCAGGTTCTTATGTAACACAGAGTATGCTCTGTTCACCGACTCAGAGTTTCCATTTCATGTTTCAACGCAAAACAGGAAAATACCCCTACAGTGAAATTCAGTGTGGACTTGATAAACACGTTTAATTGGTCACACGTTACCTGTATGTTGGGTGTTGCTGTTCGGGAAGTCTAAAAAGTGATTTGTTTGTTGTTGCAGGAAGTTGAAAATGGCGTACCTGCTTATGTTTGTGACTCTGCTGCATCTCATTACATTGGCCATGTTGTTCATAGCAACCATGGAGAAGGTAAGAGTCACAGTCAGGACGCAGATGGGTAATTATGTTCATTTTAACCATGTTATTCCATAGGTGTTTTATCCGTGTTTTTTTTTTATTTCTTTAAAGTCCTGGTGGGTGTGGGATGGGATGGAAAACTCAGACTTATGGTACAACTGTAGGTTTGACAACTCCACAGGAACATGGCTGTGTGCATCTTCTAAGGAAACTGGTACCCACTAATTTCATTAACCTAAGCCTTTAGTTTTTACAGGTCTGTCATAATTCTAACACTTTCCTCTGTTTCTTTCCCAGAGTGGCTTCAAGCCGTGCAGGTCCTCATGGTCCTCTCGGTGGTCTTCTCCTCCGTCTCCTTCCTGGTCTTCCTGGGTCAGCTCTTCACCATGTCTAAGGGTGGACTCTTCTACTTTACTGGGCTCTGTCAAGTCTTTGCAGGTAAAAATTAAGTGAAGAAATGTTCCTTTGACAGGAAGTTGTGATGTTTTGTGAAAGTTCAAGAGCACTGCACGCATCTCGTCCACAACTGTCCTTCTTATGAATGAAAATGATCCTGAAACATTGATCATATTTGTGTTTTTTTTTTAAGGTCTGACAGCCTTTTCTGCTGCTCTCATCTATACATTACATAATAAGGAAATCCTTCAAGACTCCAGAGAACTGGCCTCGGGACGGTTCGGTTACTGCTTCATCCTGGCCTGGGTGTGTGTCCCACTATTACTGTGCAGTGGAATCATATACATCCACCTGCGAAAGAAAGAGTAACAACCATTGACATTTCATTGATCCCACATCATATCTGAGTTTTCTGAGGTTAAGATTATTGCTCAACATTACACGATTTGTTTCTGTATTGTAAATAAATATATATTTGGAAAATCAGGGCATCAAATTGGATCCTTAATAAGATCAAATACTTGCACAAAAAAGCTCAGCCAATATTTTTTTAGCGTTGTTTTTGCTGTAACAGGTCAAAGGTTAAATGCCAAAGCTGGTGAATTGCTTTTCTCTGTTCAAATTGTTTGAAAAATGCTATTTTTGTACTTTTGCTTCAGCTATTTATAGAATACATCTGTAGGCTATTTACTCCTAATTAATGCAACAAATAGCACCAGAAAATGTGTGAAAATTATGTCAAGTACTGTTAGTCTGCTGTTATCATAATAAAGTTCACATGTTATACCAAATGGCATCGCAGCTATTTTATTTTGTATGTTTCCTATATTTATCTATATCATGTATAGTTGTTTTTATCATAAACAGTACTGTGCAAAAGTCTTAGGCCACCATTATCTTTGCTGTTTTCGCAGGGTTGAAATGAGCATACAGATTTTTTTCTCTTTGATTCAGATACAAGTGAATACACAGAATATGTACCTATATATAGCCTTAAAAGACACACAAAAAACTGAACTAAACGGGTTGCAAAGGTTAAAGTGACCATTTAGTGTGACCTCTGACCCCCTGACAAGATGAAGCACAAATAATTAGAAACATCTGACATTTGCTGAACAAAACCTAGTATAAAAGACCAGATTATGAATGCCATAAATCTCATATTGTCTGAACAAAAGGGTTAAAGATATGTAAAGTGCAAAGGGGAGGTGAGTAAATACTACTACTTTGGTTTAGAGAAGCTGTTTTTTCCCTGAAACTTTTTCACTTCTGTTCATACTTCATTGTCCAGCTCGGATGTTAATACAGAGACTGGAAATGCATATGTGTCATTAGAACTTTACTAAACCAACAAAACTAATGTTGCGCTAGGACTTTTACACAGTACTGTTTGTGTAGCCTGTGGTTTAGCTATTGTGAGGCCTTTACGTGCAGGGGTTGTCGTTTCCAAGGCGACAGTAAACTCACCAGCTCAACTCAGACAGCTAGCAAAAAACTTTGCTATTTAGAAAGGTTTAGAACGGTCGTGTTGTTACACATCTCATACCGGCTTTTTACGGAATATAATGGAAACGCAACGAAAGCCAGCATCTAGGATAATTCCTCTGGCTTTACATAAAGGAACAGAGAAGTTTTGTGAACTTTGTCGAAAAAGAGCTTACCTGGAGTGCACCGGCTGTTACGTCACATTTTATTGGTGAGTTAGCTGTCGGATGTTTAGATGCTAATCCGTGTATGTTAATTAGCTACACTAGTTACTATAAACAAAGTGCTTACACGTTATCAACAGGGAAACTGTAGAAATATTACATACACCACTCAAAAGGGTTTGTTGGTTATAGTTCTACACTATGTGGTCAAAATGTCAAAATCTGTGAATTAAGGAGAGAATTGGCTTTAAACTATACAGAAATGATTGTCGCTGAGCTAACCTAACCTTTAAACACTGTCAATACATTTAAGTACATGCACGTGTTAAATTCCTTCTAGTGAAACATTTCTAAGCTAAATCTATTATAAAAATGGACATAATCCAATATATTTAACTCATATCTTGAAAATATTAGACAACCAACTAGTGTATACTAGTGTGTTATGTTTTACCTATTTGATGGGCTGTTGTATATCCTGATGTTCATTGATGCATTCCTGGAAAGCACTTTGGTCAACAGAAGTTGTTTTGAAATGTGCTATATAAATAAACTTGAACTGAACTTGAACCAACAGGTCATCTTATCAGAGTATGTTAGTTAGTTAGAGTTAGTATATTTTTTTTTATCTCTGAAGCTGATTTTTATTTAAGAGTTTTTGTTACAAGGTAAAACACCAGGGGGACATAAAATTTAGAACATTTATATGTAATTTTTTTTGTAATTTGTATCAGTCACATATTATTGCATATTTTTTGCCATATAACTGGCTCATACATGTGTAATTGTATGAAAAACGTACTATTTTCTAATAAATTGTACCCCTGTCTTTTTCGAGTATAAAAGAAAAGAAAAATGGCCACTAGGTGGCAGCATTCACCATACTTTTCACCACAAAAATCCCATAACACGGGCTTGAAGGCTGTTCATGTGACTGTGGCTGCAGGAGGGAGAGGAACAGCTGGATAAGAAATTAAAACCATGGCTATTTTTCTTCATGTGACTGTGAGGGAATTACTGTGTTCTCCATAATACAAGGTGGTCAAAAACAGCCTATTTGTCTATGTTAACATTTTATTAAACTATGCCCAGCAGAGCAAAGGTGGACATGATTGCATTGACTTAATTACAGATCATAAGATGGTGCTCAGTGAAATCCTTCTTGGCTCAGAGGAGTGAAGAGTAGCATGTGGTGACATCCTTCCCCTTAGGGATTTAAGGAGATGAGCCACTAAAGCCAAGTCTATTTAAGGGAGTTTACAGCCACATATTCAGCTTGTTTTCCTCTGGAGAACAGTTCAGATTGAAAACAGTAGCACTGACACACACAAAAAAAAAATCTATATTTAAACTACTTTTTTGCATTTCTAAGCTGTACTTTAGTAAATGTGCATGCATTTAACATTCTACAATGTATCATACTTACATAACCTGATGAATGGGTATGCGACATTCCAATCAGCCAAGTAAATGAATGTCATGTCAGTGTAATTAAGTACAAAGTAGGCTACAGTGTGAGTTTAGTTACAGCTCCTTTGCTCAAGAGACAAGTCAAGAGTAAGGAAATATATGTATTTTTACAAAAAAAGGTTAGTGTTTTAAAATAGTTATAGTGGTGATGGTTTATTGAAGAGTCTTTGAGCTTTTCACAACATCTGACCTCTATCAAGACAAATCTTTACAATTTTTACACTTTGTACAGCTTTCCTTTAGACAGACTGATAAAGAAAGCTCACAGACAATAACATACACTGACTGTGAACTCAGAAGCCCTCTTGAAATATGTAGTCATAACATGAACTATTTTATAGGCCAACACACATGCAGACTGTATGTCACTGCTACTGTTCGTGTGACGTGGCCCGATCACGGTCTTCTTTTGACTCCTGTCTTGGGAAACATAAACACACCAGCAAAAAAAAAAAAAAAAACACGTGCTCATCACTCAATAAGATGGAAAAAAGAGAAACGAGAGGAAGAAAAATGCTTGGAAACTCAAGTGTTCAGAAGAGGAGAGCCAGATGAGGAAGATTACAGACCACTTATGTAACAGCGTACAATTTAGCATGGCCTCTATGCACTCTGATGGTAGTTTAATGACTTTTTTTTTTTTTTTTTGAGTGTATAGAGACTCTGGTTTAGAAATGTGAGAGCAGTCCAAACCAGCTGATCTGGTTTTGACTATGCTGTTACATCAGTGGGTATTATCATACCTGTCCTGGCATGTGACATCAAGACAGTTCTCCTCTGAAAACTTCACTGAGGCAGTATAAGAGATTTCTTATTACTGACTCCCAAGCACAGACAACTTTCACTATTTTTACTGAATTTCCAAAAACCACCATATGAGTATGATCTATAGTTGAATTCCTTGTTATATATTTTGTTGTTTTTATTGTCCCTCAGTGATGAAGACCACCAGCAGGCCGACTGGGTGGGCATCCATGAGAGGATCTGTCAGCTGCTCATTCCCATTCGCATCGAAACGCTCAATCTCAGTGAAACTACTCATTCTGAAATCCTGTTTAAAAAGGTGAGGATGTATGAAATGTGATATAACAATAATAATGCACCTTTGTCAAAATGAGTAACAGATAACTTCACAAACAACTGACAGGTTTCATTCACTTTTAAGCAAGACAGTGGGCCTCATATGCAAGTTAGAGTGAAATATTTTTCCCTCCTTCTGAAATGATCATGACAATGTGATTTATTCTTAATAGATAAAGGGTAACTGGGACTCAGTATGTGATCATTGCCCTTGGTCAAAGGTCATTATTGATGTGGACAAATAGGAATAAAAAGAGGAATGTGTCTGAAAACAAAATTATTACAACAGTGCACAAACACATTTTGTCCTGATGCATTGATTTCTGGTATTCGAAAATGTTTTTGTATTTTTGCTCTTAAATGAATGGTCTAGATCATATTTATCCATATAACCAAAAACCCATCTCATTCTCACTGTCAGCAACAAATGTTGCATTTGCAGAATGTAAAAAAAACATATTATTATCATCATATTATCATTATATTCTATATTTTAGATTAGATATAATATTTGGGTCATATTCTTGAAATACTATTATTCCAGTAATCTCATATAAGTCTACGCAGTTAAAGATTTTAGATGATATTGCATGTGAAGTGTCTGTCTGTGCATCGGTCAGTTACTCTAGTTATTACTAAAAGAACAACTTAATCACATACTGTTAAATAAACATAAATAGAGTAAACATGATTTTCCAGCACATCACTGCTGGTGTTGAAGGAAGATCAAAAACCCAGTAATGGAAAAACGTCTGGGATGCTGTAAATGTCATGTGAACAGAGGGACACGCAGTAACTGAAAATAACACAAAATGTTTTGACATGAAAACTGATGCAAAAAAGCAGATTTCCCAAGCCAAGTGCTCCACGATGACAACTGGAGGAAGACAAATAGAACTTTCCTTACAACTTATTTTTGGAGGCATCTCTCCAGTTCTTGGCCATGTATCAGATTTTATGCACGACACAACACCTGCCTTTCTATAGTGTTTATGGGTAAATGAATGGTAAACAAATGGACACATCCCTCAAATTTATGTGTATGATCATCACATCCTTCTGTTGTTATGCAATTATTATTGGTCCTTTTGATGATGCTGCATTTAAATATATACAGGTTTATATCTTCTTCATCCTGTGATCTTGTTGTGTATTTTATATAGATAATTCCTTAAATCAATAAATCTGTAGGTTTTAATTAATTTTGCAATCAAGCAAGTGTGTCAACTACGGTACATATACACATACAATTTATAACATAAACTATTACACAAAATGAACACTTCATATAAATTGTGTGTCAAAATCTTTGTGTGAATAATATAATCAGTAACTACATGAGTTGGAGCAGATTAGTAAAGTTAAAGTACAGTGGTCGAAATGCATCATTTTTGACATTTGATTTATGCTTACTCATGCAAATGTTTAATTGAACTATTGTCAGAGCGCTACTAAAGTAAAAGTATGACTTTCTCTTTACAACAAATCCATAAAGCTAAGCCATCAGCATTAGCCATTAGCCAAAGATGCTAACTAGTTACATGTGTAGCTGAATATTTATTTATTTTGGAGCTGACTTCCCTTATACTGTATTTTCTCCTTATTCAATATTAAGAGAAAATGTAAAAATTGTTGCATGAGCCTCAGTGTGTTAACCTCCCTGAGCCCCTCCTACTGGTCATTCCACATCTGGGGGGGCGGTTAAAAGAAAAAAGGAGCAGTCACAGTTTTGGTCTGAGTGAGGAATGGCCAAGAATGAGCTAGCACCAGGGCTCAGGTCAGGTTCCACGTAGGCTCTTAGGAGGTCAGGAGTTAACACTCTCTGGGCTGTAAGTGATCATTAAAAATGTAAAATGTATTCTAAACAGGCTGGGATCCAGTGGAGTGCTTTTAAAGCCGGAGTGATGTGTTCCAAGTGTGGGCGAAAGGGGCTCCAACAGCAGGTTGTTCTTCTTGAAAATGGGGGAAACATGGAAAGAGAGAAATTACATTAAAGTGAAACAGCTGTGTTGAAGTTAAAATAAAGAAGCTGTTTAACTAAAACTTCTATGAGGGCATGTAATGACTCTGTAGTCATTTCACAGACTGTTTTCAGAGCCTGTTTCATTGATAAGGAGATTAAAGGTTTGATATGACTACAGTGATCTATACAATATAATACTCAATATTCACACAGAGCTGACTGTCATTATTATTAATAATAATAATAATAATAATAAAAATAATTCTGTGGTTATTGGAGGACCCACTCTATCTTCCTGAGCCACAGCTGCCCCATTAAACCTATTAAAGCCTTGTCCACCCTATCACGCCACTTGTCCACCCTATCACATTGTTGTCCATCCTGTCACCTTCATGTTTTATGAAAATAAACAAAATATTTTCAAAAGT
>JAPQRQ010000026.1:3591445-3610514 GCA_037367365.1 Apogon talboti | reverse complement strand
CAGGTCTATGATACAGAATGCATTGATAACATAATACCAGTGTGAAACATGGACCACTTTGTGTTTATTTTCCTCTAAATGTACCTTTTATTTAAAAAAAACATTGCACTGCCATTGTGTATGAAATGCTTTATATAAAACTTGCCACAGTAAACAATCAAAGCTGTAGCTTCACTTGTGAAAACATTGACATGACAAAGTATATGTAGGTAGTTATTTATCTCTCGTTTGCTTATTTGGTTGATTAAAAAACCCTCCAGACAAAGCATTTATTTGTTAATACTGAGGACAGCCTGTGGTTTTACAGAAAGAGTAGACTGAGGGAGAGATTTTCACTCAGATTAAAACAATGCTAAAATGGATTACAAAATATACTTTAGCAGCCACTAATGCACCGCTAGTATTATTATATGAAATAAATAAAGATGCATGTTCGTTACAAAACAAAACAATGACAATCACCTGTTATTTTAATTTTAAAGGTTTTTTTAATCGCATGCCTCTGGATCAGGTGGGTTTTTTTGGATGCATTTATTAAATAGGGCTGCAAAAGTGATGGTTATGATACTGCCTACATGCAGTGTCTCTTACACAAGTGCTCAGATAGTTTTCTATCAAAAGTCATTTTAATTTTCTTTTCTGTAAAAGACACTACTGTTTTTGTGCATTTTATTGTCTCCTACTACCATGAAAAAACTGCTTGTATCATAAAGTGTCGAATGAAAA
Source organism: Apogon talboti (assembly GCA_037367365.1). Lineage (NCBI taxonomy): Eukaryota > Metazoa > Chordata > Actinopteri > Kurtiformes > Apogonidae > Apogon > Apogon talboti. The sequence continues at coordinate 3,609,788 of JAPQRQ010000026.1, read as the reverse complement.
AACCCATCTGTTGTCATCTTTCGAGGCTCATTCTAAGAATAACTAATAAAGGTTTACTGTGATTCTGAGGAAAACACAAACTGTGGCAAACCTACTGTATTTGACCTCTTTTCTTAACTATTTTGTGACTGAAAACAGGGCATCAAATAGCCCTAATCATGTGTGCGTGGTGTAAAATCATGCACGCAATATGGCTCAATCATAACTTGTTTTAAGGTCATTCAGGGAGCAAACATGTAGCACATTTAACAACATGAAAGCAGAAAAGGTCAGGGATGTCATGCATCCTCAGCGTAAGGACAGCGAGGCACGGGAGGCACATGACAGCAGTACGAATCCTTGAAAAGAACGAACCCCTTCCTCTTTTTCTCTCCTCCTCCTCTTCCTCCTCTTCACAATCTGAGTCCAGATGCAGGAGGATTCGGTGTCTCCGCGGCCCTATTCAACACTTGGACACACTGTTTGGGATTGTGTAGCCACTGAGCGCGCTCTGAGTGCTGTTACAGTGGGAAGTGTCAGGGGATGTGGTCTCATGGTTTTTGACAGACACTATTTACTGTTCACCGTGCTCGTCTCCATCTCCAGGGAAACCAAACAGAGACCAATGAGGCAGCCAGATGAATCAGGCCCATTCATTTGTGCAAATGTTCGTGTGCGCGGCGCTGTCTGTCATGTGACCGTTGCAAAAAAAAAGGTTCAAAACCCCCTCATGACTACTGCAGCCTGGAACAAAGGCGACAGAGGTTTGTGTCCGTCCAGATTTCATGTGGACGCGAGCTGTTTATGGTTACAACTGATTGGATTTTTCTCACCTCTGCGATCAACTAGACCAGTTTTCATGGTTCAGTTGACCGCCTGACAAAGCTAACAAGCATAACAAGCATTCTACGCATACCGCTGCGACGTCACAAAGCAGGCTACGCCAACAGTTGCCGTGCCAATGTTTGGTGGTGGGTCGTGCCAGCTCTGAATGCAGTCTCAGTCTGAGTCTGGGTATCCTGCCTAAATTAGCCTGATGGGGCAGCAGGTTCCCCCACCGTTTGTTCTGGTTCGGTTTGGCCTGACAATGCCTTCAATGGTCTATTTGCATGTCTGTTATCGGCCCTATGTGTTACACCTCGCACAAAAACATTTACTGTAGGCCTACTGTGAGGCCAGTGAAAAAAAAAAATCCTTTGTTCGTCGAGAACAGTGGCCTGAAATCTGCTGAAAACCAGCGCACTGTACAGCTGATAACTGCTTTCTGTAAGAATATCCTCCAGGGCAACCATTACAAGAATGCCATCTTCTGACCATGGACTGTCCTGATTAAGATTTCACACTCGGTACCTTTAGGATAATCCAACCTTTATTCAAGGACTGCGCTGTTATAAAACAAACTGTGTTTACTGTATTTTCATATCTACAGCTGTTAGACAGATCAGGGTTAATGTAGCTCATGAAAACCAGGACGAGATGTGAAAAGAACCATATGAAAAATGAAAACAACAATGAATGCAATCCTCTTGGTTGTTATAACATTCGTCCTAATGAAAAGGAAAGATGACACACTAAAGGACTAGTTCCATTTTCATTAGACACTGGTTTTTGTAAATCATATTTGTTGTCATGTGTTCTCTGTAGAGGTTGACCGATAATGGGCTTTTAGAGGCCCGTATAATAACAGTAATTTAGAGCAGAAAACAGCCAGTACTATGCCGCCCCACCCCTAAAACATTTTGATAGTGAAAATGCATTATGTATGTCTGATGTGAACTATTTTCAATATATTAGAGAGGCTGACCTCGATGTCAAAGTGGCAAATATAATAACTGAAGTCTGAAGTAGGAAAGAGCTGATTATTTTGCCCCACTCACAAAAACTGTTGATGCTGAAAACACAGTATGCATTGTCCAAAACTGACCACTTTAACTTCATTAAAAACAAGGTGACACTTGAACTGAACACTAGTTAAACTCATAAATGCTTAAATAAATCTGAATCACACAGAAAACTTAAGAAATATAGGAATGAATACTAAACTAACTGAACAAAATATATACATCGGAGTCATTTTATCTTTTGATACATGTAACTTTGACTCACAGTCTGCATTTCCAATTGGAAAGCTTAATATCGACTACTGACTACTACTATTGGCCCAGCTTCAGCCAATACCGATAGCTGGGAAAATGTCCCATCACTGCTGATTAGTTAGTCGATCTCTAAGTCTTTTAACCTACCCTTCTATACATCAAGACTTTTCTTCCAGTAACAGAAACATAGAAACTAAAAAGCCAAACTAGAGCTAAACAGTGCCTCAGAATAAACTATATTAACTTAAAACTAATATGAAAAGGCTGAATAGAAATAAAACCTTATTAAAAACCATAATAACTAGTACAAACTGGATAAAATCAATCATCTGAATTTGGCCAAATGTCACATCATAATCCTAAATGTATAGTGTGTTTGATAAATTCATTACATCACCTGCCCCAGCTCATTGCTTTATACGTGTAATTATTCTGAAGTTACAGTTTTATTCTTAACTCCTGTTCGTATTGATCACCCAGTTTAACCTTATTCAAAGCCATACCATTCAAATGTAACATCTGGAGAGTCTGCAGCTGTGGACGGGTGCAGAGGAAATGCCAGGTGGTCATGAGATCACACTTTGGCTTCGCTCACAACCCAATACCAGGCAAAAGAAAGTGTTATGAAAATGCTGTCAGAACGCGAGGGGGTGGTGGAGGAACTGAGCTGCAGAGTGAGAGCAGACATCCAGTCCAGGTGTCAGGTACCATCTACTACCACTGCAGAGAACCGTGAGCTTCTAGCAGCGGATATGACCTTTTCATAAAGAGCTACAGTTTGTTCACCACATTAATGCTTTGGTATCACGGCAGAGCTCGGAGTTTTGTTTGCAATATAGAGCATAATGAAAGATGATAACCATTAAATTAGCTGCAGCTTTCGCCCGCGGCAGTAAAAGAGTCTGCTCAGACTACAGTCATGAGGCCAGAATCTTCAGAATCTGCAACAAATACTTTGACAATCGATTAAACGGTTGGAGTAACAAACACATTCTCTGATTTTAACATCTTATGTTTAAGCATTTCCTGATTTCTTTACTCCTCTGACGGTAAAATTCCTATCTATGCATTGTGGACCAAAAAAAAAAACACATTTATGGATGTCATCATGATCAACATTTTCCACCACTTTTAGAAATTAGGCCAAAGAACTAATTGATTGAGAAGTTAACTCAACCTCCTAGGACCCACTGTCCACGTATGAGGACAAGAAATTCACAGCTTTATACAAAAAAACCAGAAACAACTGTCCACCACAAATGACATTCCGTAAAAATTTGTAAGAATGCATCTGAAAAACTGTTGCATCATGATGTTTCCAATATAAGCAATTATTTAATTTTAAAAAAAGCCAAAACTCAAAAACCTGTGGGGCTCCTGGGTCTTAGGAGGTTAAATATGAATCAACAGCACTTTTTACAAGTCCATCTGAACAGTGGCCATTTTCCTCTGATGTCATGTTCGCAAATATTACTATTAAATACTGCTGTGTTCAAGTTGGAACTGACAAACTATTAATATTTCACCACTTCCCTATTGATCAGCAACTTCAAATACAATGGAGAGTGAATATATTGGACCATAATTCAATGTAAAATCACATTTGAAGTTATTAAGACAGTAGATAATAGTAAATGCTGCTACTGTTTTGTGACATAACACTAAAAATGTGAATCAGTGCAAAGTATTGTGGTCTGACTCAGAAAAGTTCTGGTTTTCTGGAAGAGTGACTGTGTCTGAAATTCCATGCGAACATGTTAATTGATAGACTAAAACAGTATTTTTTTTCCCTATGTTCTAAACCAGGGGTTCCCAAACTTTTCCATGCCAAGGCCCCCCAAACAGCATTAGCATCTGGCCGGGGCCCCGCTTTGCAAACCCATCAACAATACTACAAAATATGTCAAGAAATATTGACTTTTAGAACACTTTTATTCACTATACAGTAATTATTACATTGGTTTAGCATAAGAATATTATTAACTAATATGTTTAAACACTGTATATTCACACTAAAATATTTTGTTTTGCATTTTTCTCATCTTTCCTCCAATTTTCTGAAGCCCCCTTAGCGCTAACTGCTGTCTTAAACCAGAATACAAAACTAAAAGTGTGAAGTGCACGCTGTTTCCACGGAAATATTACAGTATATAGCAACTATCCCATAATGCAGTGCACCCAATGTCAAGGCAACCATGAATAGAGACTAATAGAGCCCAGTAGCCAGTATTCAGTCATGCTACACAGATGCTGCTACAGTCTTAAGCACAATAGTTAGTATCACACAGATACTACCAGTACAGTCCATAGTATAGTATATAGTCAGGCCGGTTACCACGGTTACATGCCCCCAACCGCTAAAGAAGCTTACATGAAGTGACATGTATTCACACTCTTGAGTTGTGTGACTGGAAAGACGCTTTGTTTATTTATACAAAAGTATGTTAAGCATTAGTATGCATACTGTATTTGTAGGACATGGTATGGGATTTTATATGGATTACATGCAACCAAAAAGTGTGTTTCAAGCACTTGAAACACATTCCACATTACAGTATCACTAATGTTAGCTAAATAGTCGCTGAATGTTAATTTATGCCATTGTGTAAGTTTCAAATACGTTGTTTTAATATGAAATACATCTATATGGATTTTCACAATCTGTATTTTCTCCTTTTACACAAAATTAAATTAAACTTTCCATAGCTTTTGAGCTGCGCACCATGAGAGTGACATCAGAGGGAAGGCATGGGTGCCAATGCGAGCAAGATCTATGATGCTTCTCAACTGAAATACTGACTTTAAAACCATCATTTATTTTATTCATGTTTGTCATGTCAGAAGAACATTTTACAAGTCATGAAAATTGTAGTTTGTTGTAAAACTGTTGAAGTATTAGACTGTGATGTGCACCATGTGAAACAAGATATTTTATTTTGTCATCTTTACAACAAACAACAAGTTTCATGGCGTGTAAATTTGTATTATAATCAAATATTCGTAGTCGATTGGATAATTTAAACAGGACCAACAATCATTTGTCTCTTTGGTTATGTCCAATGAGACAGTACATGGGGTGAGACTTTCTATGGATAAAAATTGTCCCCACTGAGATTTTTTAATGTTAATATGATGTTCATTTCTATATTTTTTTTTTTCCTCAAGTTGTTCAGTTCAACAGTTATAAGATCAGATAGACACAATGCTTTTTTCAGGGGCGTGGGGCAAGGACAACTCAACCATATAATTAATCAATAACCCATCAACCATTTCTGCTCCAAAATGTTATTGTACCTATCTCAACCTCTATGAAGCGTTAATATTAGTCTAAGTCAGTATTAGTCACATGATTATGAATGGTTTTACATTTATTGATAGCGTATGAGATGATTATAATGAATAATTCTATAATGATAAATATCTGGCCTCCTGTTTCTGGTAGGGCTGCTGTTTTCAGTGTAATATTCAATGATAATGGCTGTTCAGTCAGAGGATTGTCACAGTGAAAGTGGAATATGAACTCAGGCAAGGTCACCATTTCTACATGTTTGACATAACTGTGGTTAAAAGCTAATTAAGTGTCAGCTGATGGCAATAAATGACATGCTGCTATTTTACTAATGTTGGTGCAGTGGTTTCCTTGACATCTCCAAATGATACATGATTACCTGCCAGAACGACTGGTTTCCTAAGCTTTAGTCGATGGCTGTTGTTGTCTTCTTAATGTGATATAGTGTCGGGTGTCATGAGGCCAGTGTTGTTATATATGTGCGGTTACATGCAAACTGCTGTCGCCTCAGTATCTGCTGTGATGCAATGCCATTCAGCATCAAAAAGTATGAAGTTAAGTGGGTTCAGTGGTGAGCAATCATAGAGCAGTCACTGTTCTCTGCCACTACTGAAACTATGCAAATCACAAACACAAGTGGTTATTTGCAGATGACGATAGATGAAAAGTTGAACAGAGTCATACATATGTATAATTACACATGCCAGTCACTCCTGTGCTCCGGGGCAGCTCTATAAATACAGTTTGCCAGTTAAAGCAGGGTGTGTTAATCAGCCAAGCAAAACATTATTTCTCATGATCCAAAGAGCTATTAATTATAACAGCAGCCATTGAGGTGTGTGACCCTTTAGCAATATAGATAAAATATAAAAACACCTTTCTAGCTAACATGAGATGACTTGCAAGTGAATGTCAGCTCTTTGCAGCTGTACCTAACAAGCAATTTGTTTTCAAGTACTGACAAGTATTAAAAGTCACAACCCTAAAAGAATGTACACATCACCGTACTTTTATTACTCTTGTTTAAGAATAAACTCTGACTGCAATTAAGATTCACCAGACCTCTTTAATTCATGAAACAGAGTAGGTTTCCCTTTGACACCAGTAAACATATGCTAGCCTTTGGATGTTATTTTTTTTTTGTCAGCAGCATAGATGATTCACCTTTTAATGTTTTTTTTTCATGTACTCAGGATCCAAAGATTAGACATTATTCAAAAGGAGGTTTCTTTATTAAATCTCAAAGTTGTGCATGATGCAGAACTTGCAAAGGTGTCTGTGAAGTATTAGGATTGAAAATCAAACGAAACAGGTTAATAAAATAAAGCAAAACTAACAAGCGAACCAGGGATGCGTCATGATTTTCAGATGTTCACTAGACTGGTTAGTTTATGAGGCCATGCTTCTGTCTTATATATATTGCCCTGTTTTAGCGACGCCTGGTAACAAGGATCATCAGATACACTCATCAAATCCCTGCAGCTCTGTGTGTCTGTCATTCAGCTACACATGCTACATACTGTATATGATCCAGGACCAGACTCGCTGGCTGATCACAACCGCTTCTATTAATACGTGTTAACAATCTACTTTAATGCAAACATACCTAAAAGAATTTGGCTGAGCTTGTGTGTTTTTACTGTGAGCCATTTCCAGGACTGCAGAGTTAATGTCAAGCATCACAGGTAACAAAGTACAGGGTGTCCATAAAGTATCTCTCAATTTAACAAATGTATTACAAAAGCAAATGAATAGACAAATCTATGGAAATTATGACAAAATGAACAGTAGACATTGAAGTTTTTTGTTTTTTTTTTTTGCCTCATTTAATCCATGTCTATATGGGCACCATTAGTTGAATGAAGCATATCCAGACAGTACTGGATTTGTTGCCATGTTTACTGTATCATAGCCTCATCAGTGGCTTCAGTGATCTTTTATTTCAGGTCATTGATGTCCTGTATCTTTGTTCAATACACGATATATTTAACATAACCCCATAGACAGACATGCAGTTTCAATAAACCATGATACACATTGTGCCTTTTCTTGAGGAGTAGCCCTTTTTTAGGGGTTTATTTCATCAACAGGTTACCTGCAATACACAAATGCTATGGAATTAAAAACACTGATAACCATTGAGTACATACAACAAATCTGATTAACATATCTCAATTGCTTTTTGTAATACATTTTTTAAATTGTAATGAGACTTTGTGGACACCCTGTATAATCTCATGCAGCTTTTTTACTGCCACATAGTGCTGTCAGTCACTGTTGAGTGTTTTCCAGCCAATTACATGTCCATGTGCTCACGTCCACCTGAGTTCACTGATGCTCTTTTCATTTACTTTACTCCTCAATCTATTGTCGGACAGCTGAACAAGTACGAAATAGTGACAACAACAACTGCATGTAAACCAGCAGCTACGATAATATTTATTTTACAACTGTGATGTCATAGTGGGTGTAATAACACCCCCCCCCCCCCCAAAAAAAAACAAACACACATACACACACACACACACACACCCCACCCCAGATATCTGAATAATCGCCAACCACTTGCCAGGAATTCTTCAGTATGTTAGTATGTTTGTTTTCATTGGCCGTCCCTGAAGCTGACATGCTGCAGTATGTATGCATTTTTCACATTGATACAAAACAAAAAAAAAAAAGTAACTGAGTCAATTCTATATTTTACCCATCATCACTGTGCTACATTGCTGTTCATCACATAGCTTTGTTTCTCACAAAATGAAGAGTCTGCACTTCAACTTTGCCACGTGTACACTGATGCTGTTATACACACGTATGTCTGGTGGTAAATTAAAGCTCCTCGCCTGCCTTAATGTTCCAGCTTCACATTCAATGGCATTGGGGTGTTGCATTTATCATCTCTGGAATAAATTAGTGCCCACTGGCATTACACAAGATTCGCAGACCAATGTGACATCAATTCATATCCGGAGCTCTGTCTAAACTTCTCCCGGCTCAAATCATGGGATGTGAAATGCCTTTAGCTGACTGAGTGCTGGGTTTGGCTCTTGAGAGGCAACCATTGGTCATCTGAACATGATAGTGTGTGTGAATGTCTCCTCCTAGGCAGAGTCTGAACCCATTAACATCTACGTAAAACACAGGCCTCGGCATGAGAATGCAAAACCTTTGAAAGCTGTAAAAGGGTTATCAGTTTTAGGGTTTCACCGTTACTACTCTAGAGCAAATACCAGATGTCCATGAACTCATTTTAAGGAGTTTACTGCCATTTACTACTTGTGAAACAATGATCTTTAGCCATTTTATTTTTTACCTTCATTTCGCTGCCAAAAGCCACATATTTGTTTGCCACAATAAAATTGCTGTTATATCCTTTACATGTTTTCATTCTGAGTTAACAGTATGTAAATGTATGGATGCAAATGTATGTCAAATGACAATGCATCAAAAAAACAAACAAATAAGGCTGGCAATTTTATAATTCAGTCACATTCTAAGTTAATGTTTCAACAGAACACACAGAAAGATGTGCAAATTATATCAGATTAGGAGCATTATTTTAATAACCATCATGCTGTCAAACTGGAATTAGCACTGCAGGTACATACAATGGAACAGTGCAGTGTTTGTACTGAGGCTGACATGCACTTAAAGACCCAGGCCACAAAGTCAGGCTTCTTATGTCGCAGCCCTCCAACATGACTGATCTGTCCAGCAGCTGTTAATCTGTGATGTCAAGTTAAAGCTTCAGAGCCTGTTTGTCGGGGGCAACTTGGATTACAGGTCAATTACACTAACTACCCTGCTCTAGTTCAATATTCAGCTAAGATACACGTCTAGACAGGTTACCTACATAGAGCACTGAGGATCTCCTTTCCAGGTATTGGCTAAATGTAGTACTTTATACCATCTACAGGTTAGTTCATCCAAATTCAGATATACTATATTCAAGAGTTTGGTCATTTATGTGAGTTGATCAGTCTTTAAGGTCTGTTTATGTTCATATATTGTATACCAAATTTTTAAGCGCAATGTTTATCGGGGAGTAAATATGTCATAATACATGTATAACAAAATCAAAGGGGAAAAATTACCATAAATTGCCTCAGTAAAGTCCAACAATTGCTCAGACATCAATTTCAGTGTGTTTTCTCTTTCAATATATATTTAATGGGGTTGACTTTGATTCACATCATTTCCAAATTGATCAAACCATTCACCTTGTTTCCTGCCATCCTGGAATAAACCACTTCTATCAGGTTTTTCCTTTAATATATCACCCATCTGCCTCATGTTTCTGGAAATATGTGGTTAGCAAACACTTGTGACAAAGACACAATGGATGTGGGATATTTTACAGTTTAATAAGCTATTATGCAAAATATGTCTGGCATGCATGTACAGAGGAGTATAAATATAAATGAGTAAAACACCAAAACAAAATATATGTACTTTAATCAAAAAATATGTACAAAACTGCCACCATAAGTACAATTGTGAAGCTCACAACTGCCAAGATGAACTACGCCTGCTCCTCTGTTATAGATATAAAAGTTTTATATTAGAAAACATACTCTGATATCAATAAATGTGTGACAGGGTTGTATAAATAAGTCAGGCTCTAACATATGTTGCTGCACTGTGGTGATTTCTGAAGTGGCTCTAATACTGTGTCGTGGTTAAATCCCCTGCTGAGTAGCTTTGCCATGGCTGAGCCAAGTTGTACACCTGACACAGTGTGTAGTCAGTGAGCAATGTCAGACCCGTCATACCTCATTTCTGCTCAGCCCACATCTTTTCACAACTGTTCCGCTTTCGCCATTAGCAGGCTGCACTGATTATGTGTTAATAATTGGGAGTCACACACCTCTCATCTGGTGACAAAGTCTCACTTCACACCCCCCTGACAAATTCCATGTGTTTCTGTTTGCCGAGAGGTCCTACCGTTACCATCAACATATCAAGAGCTCTTAACTAATGGGATGAAATAATGTCCCTTCATAGTAACCAATGTGTTATGGATCACAGAGTACAAGAGCAACAAGTAAAGATGCTTTCATGGTCACAATCACATGTCAACAGTAAATACAGACAACAGGACATTTTTACCCACAAACACATGAATAAATGCTGACATGACAGAAAATCGGGGGGTAATAATTCCAGTTTTGACAGATAACGCATTGCTGTTGCAGTTTATACGGCAAAATAAACCACGAATCCACAAACGTAGGATTAACTGTTTTTCTTCATGAACCGTTTTGTTTTCTGGCTTCAGGTGTTACTGTAAGTTTAAGAGATGCTTTTAACAACTGGTTGCATATTACTTAATCATCACATATTAATTACTGTTTCCTGATGAAACATTACAGGATTTTTAAGGTTATAAAGAGACAATATCAACTGATCACGAGAAATATTAGTGTATTTAATGTTACACATGGTTATTTACAACAAGGGAGTCAAACATACAGCTCATGGGCCAAAACCAGCCTGCTAAAGTGTCCACTCCAGCCCGTGGGATGAATTTGAGAAATGCAAAAATTACACTGAACATATTAACAACCAAAGGTGTCGAAATCATTTTAGTTCAGGAGCCACATACAGTCCAATTCCATTTCAAGTGGGTCTGACCAGTGAAATACTATTATGATAACCTGTAAATAATGACAACTCCAATTCTTTCCCTTTCTTTCATTGTGAAAAAGTCGAATTAGATGAAAATGTTTACATTTAAAAACTATCCTTTCACAAAAAAAAAAAATAACCTCAACAAATATGAACCTGAAATGTAGAGAAGTAGGTGCAGTTTTAACAGTATTCTGCCTGTTAGTAAATGCTTTGTGCTTTTGTAGATCCACTGTGATCTGTATGTTGTAATGCACATGTGTAAATGATAATCTGACGCATAATGGTGTTAAAATTTCATGAAGAAATTTAAGGTTGTTCATGTTATTCACATTTTGTAAAGCATAGTTGTACTATATTATGCTTTGTAAAGAATTATGTAATTTTACTTTTTTCACTTTAAATCATAGAGAAAAGGTTGGAGATGTCATAATTTAGAGGTTATTATGTTATTATTACAGGTCACTTGAGATCATATTGGGCTGCATGTGGCCCCGGAACTTAAATGAGTTTGACACCCGCATTACAACCATTTCTCTTCCTGTGATTCTTTATTCGAGTGGAGATACGCCAATGTCAGGTCAAACGTGGAAAAAAAACCCCTACCATTTCAAGCTACAAAAGCCATAATTCGCCGTGAAGTTACACCAGCTACAACTGATCCGGCCAATAAAACTGCTCTCATGACTCGGTTTCAGCGAAATCTGTAAAGTAGCGTGTTTTCCCGAGACCCTGCTTAGATAAATCTGATCATCCACGGCTCTGGGACCGCAATGTGTTCAGAGAAATTTAATCAAGCATCATCGCTCCCTTCAGTCTGGAGGCGGTCTTGCTGGAAAGTGGGTTAGGCGGTCACGGATGTGCTTACACTCCGCTTCCTTGCTAGCAGGCTGACGGGGCTAGCCCACCACCCGCTTTAGTAGCTCCCAAACAATACCCGCTAGCTTTAGCATCGAAAGGCGCCCGCAGTTGCTGAGTCAAAACACACCGTTAAGCACTTATCACAGCAGTTACAGACAGTTTACATTACATGGGGGATACTTGCCTAGCTGTCCTTCGCTGATAGTAAGCACGATTTGATCCATGAGCAGATAGCGGAATTCCACATCCTCTTCGGCGCAGCGCTCCTTCAGTGCCCTCAGGATCTGAACTTGGGGGTACTCCTGGCTGATACGCCGGTCGGTCACGAACCAAACCCGGGAACACATTTTTTTTTTTTTTTTTTGGCTTCGTGTGGTGTTAAAACTGAATGCGATTTAAAAAACGCGCAGTGGCGGCAGGTGTGCGATGGCAGCGCGGGATCCGGGGGTCGGAGATGCTCACACAATGGAGACCTCGGCGGCTAGCGGTACGAGCAGGCTGTGCGGCTAAAACAGGACCACGAATCCACCGCGACTTGGACCGAACCGGCTAGGATGAATAATCTTCTGTATCACCTTTGTTTTCCTTCATTTGCAGCCATTTAGTCCTCCCGGGGCGCACTTACCGCACAATTTGTACACAAACCGAGCCGAAAGTACAGGTCTCTTAGCATGAAAACTTGTTTCTTTTGAACCGAGAAGCAGCTCTTGGCACTATTTGCCCGCCGGGGCAAACAAAGCTCACGCGCCGTCTATTTCTTCCACTATCCGTCTCGAAAGTACCAATAAAGTTTTCCCGCGAATGCAGCAGCTGTGAGTGGATGCAAACCGCAAAGATGTCGGTTAAATACAACAGACGAACGCCGGAGGTGGACGGCTCTCTGCTCGGCTCCGTTTGGCTGCTATCCACGAGGTATCGGTGCTGAAAAGTGCACGCTGTTTTTATGTGGCTCCCTCGCACGCGCTCCGTTTACAACTCAACTTCTCCGCGTGCCCGTGCGCAGTCAAACAGGGACCGAAAATAAAGGTGCGTCAGCCAATCACAGCCCGAGGAGCGACCAGCACGGTCACGCTCCCGTCCCGTTGTCCAAACAGCACGCGCTAGGTGTGGGCGGGTCGCGGCCGGGGTAGCCAATCGGGACCAGAGAGGGGGGCGGGGCTTGCGAGGGTTGAACTGCTGCTGCGTGAATCAGTGCGTGGTGTCTGCAGTTCGCGCACGGAGCCGCGCACATTCCGAACCGGTTCAGACCAGACGGTGCGAGGAGGTTTGGCGAACACCGACGGCGCTGTCTCCATGCCGAAGTGGCAGGAAATGAAACAAGGTCGTCACAAACCAAAGACTCAACCCATCTCTATTTTCACTCGTGATGCGTTTACTTTGAAAGTCTCACACTGTATTATTTTCATTCACTCAAACGCTGCTGTAACAGAACATTCAGGCTCAAATATGAAGAGTGATCAGAAACAAAATACTTGCATGTGGTAATGTGGAGAAATTAAACCGGTGACCTACTTCTGTTGTTCTCTTCCCCTCTGTGTCTCATCCTTTAATTAGAGGGCAAAGAAAACAGAGTTTAGCATTAAAGTCCCCAGATTTGTTAGGATGTAAAGCAGGATGTGCCAAAACTGATCTTATCTCCATTTAGGTCTGTGTCTGTATTTATTTCGATCAAACAGCCATAAAACACATGTTATGTTCTTGTTTTAATGTGACTTGTCTCTCAATGATTATTACTGATTTTCATTTTCTCTACTATGAATCACGTTTGTTACAAATAAACTAGTATTAATTATGTCTGCTTTATCATTTAAAAACAAAAACATGCATTAATTTTTATTAAGACCTCAATATATGGGAACCAACTTCCACCACCCGGACTTTAAACCTCATCTTCCACCATGTAGTTTATTGCCTTCCAAAAAAGACTACAATTCCCCTGAGGCCATTTTAAGGAAGTGACATAAAGCTGCAAACTGAAAGTAATTTCAGATTAGAGTAGATTAGAGAGAACTTTATTGATCCCTTGAGGGAGAGCCCTCCGGGAAATTAAGGTTCCAGTAGTAGCACAGTACCATATATACAGATATAAGAATAGTTAGAGGATAAACAGGAAAAGAAAAAGATAATAACAGTAACTATAAAATCAGTAGTAAAACAGGCAGTTACATAAGAGAAATATAGTAGTAATACATAATAATAGGATAGTAATAATAAGTAATAATAATAATGATAATGATGGTATTAGATTATATTAATATTAATAATAACAGTAATAATAATAATAACAGTAATTATAATACAAATAATAATATAGTAATAATAATTAACAATGAAAAACCCATCAATCCTACTTTCCTATCTACTAAGGTCTCTTAAATGTAATTCTGTTTTGCACTTGTAAAGTTTGACTCTGTTAGGAGGTTGATAGAAAAGTTCTGAGAGACGAGACAGAGTTGCTGGATTCTGGAACAAAAGGATTTTACTTGCAGCAGCAAGGAGTCAAGTACATACAGCAAGATGCCACAGCAGTTGACTGACTAACATCAGGGAGTCTAAGTTCTTATAGAGAAAAAGTATGTTACACCCATTTGGTTACCTAATCATTCTTACATCTCTAAACATTGTGATGTTTGTCACTGGTGACAAAGTCCCCACTCCACTTCACTGACACAGGGGCAATCTCCATATGTTGGAAGGTATCACTTCAGATATGTCCAGGGACAGCTGGCAGCGCTGGTGCTTCCAAGCCGGTAAGAAGTCACAGATAAATCCAAGTAGAGGACACACTGTGGGTGTTAACCTTCAGGGGAGATGTCACTGTGACATAGTCTTTGGATATTCTGAGAATAATTTTTCCAACAGAAGTTTAATCCAAATTTTTTCCACAATATTTTCAAAACATAGCTGATATCATTATAAAAGATTGATTTATCCATAGAAGGTTCACTCTCTAAATGTCATAACTAAAAGTTCTAAAGCTAATTTAACACTAAATCTCTCATTCTTGTGAAATTTAGTGAAGGTTTTCCCAGGTCAGATGAGACATAATCCCTCCTGTGTGTCCTGGGTCTGCCTCGGGGCCTCCCACCTGTTGGATCTGCCCCAAACACTTCACCAAAAGGCATCCACAGCCCGTTCTTTTTGATATGTAAGAGCAGCGCTGCTCCTCTGACCTCTTTACTGCATCTCTAAGGAGGAGCCCATCCACCCGGTGGAGGTAACCCCCAGCTCGTGACCACAGGTGAGGATAAGAATGCAGATCCACTGATAAACAGAGAGCTTTGTGATTGAATCGGCTCCCTCTTTTCACCTCAACAGTCTGTCCAGCTCCCACTCCTTCATTCCTTCCCACATAAAATGAGAACCAGTAATACTTCAACTCCTCCACTAGGGGCAGCAGCTCATCCTTATTCCTCTTACCAGTTGTGAAGTTACTCAGGGTGGAGTGGATGTGATTTAAGTATCAGTAGAGTCATTTCTATTATCAGACTGGTTTCATATTATAGTCATATTGTATGTTTATGGTTATATTGTACGTTTATAATTATATTTTCTTTTTTTTCTTTTTCTATTATCTCCTATGTTCCTTGTTGCACTGTGGGCCTTAGAGTTTTTGTAATTTCAGTTTTCTGTATGTGCTGTGCGTATGACAAATCAAGCTGACTTTGACTTGACCTTATATGAAATGGGAATGAGCGAATGAACTGTAGCAACCAAATCTGGAGTTGTATGTTCAATACTGAGGTGAGCAACATCGAACACGGCAGATTAAGAAATGATCTGTCATCCTCTGGGTCAGGAAGAAATGGACCATGGAAACATTTTTCAGAGCAATGGCTGCCCTCACTTCTGAGAAAATCACAAAAAGTGACCAAACAATGTAAAATCCAGATACAGATGGATCTGTAAGTCAGAGCCAGATTATCAAAATATGAATGATTTTCCAACCAGTTACTTTTAACACCGACAAGTTATGTTAAATAGCAAAACAGAAGTGGTCAAATGGTTCAAATGCTAATAGACTTGTAACTAACTAGTACTTTGTGTTTATTAATGTGGTGACTGTTTTCACAATTACAAAATACCAGAAAACAGACAAAAAAAGCAATCAAGATGCCATCCTCTAATGTCTCGATTGGTCCTTAACCAAACAATATTGAGTTTACATGGAGGAGAGAAGTAATGTGAAAAAACATTATATCATTCATCTAAAATACGAAGAGTATATTTTGTCTCCGTAGATGCATCTCACTTGACCTTTTATACCGGCCCCTTTTTTTATCTAAATAACAGAAAATGACAATATTAAGCACTTGATTGTAAAGAATGAACAAAGCAATGAGCAAACGGCAATCAATCACATGACATGATCTGAAGACGTTCTCTTTTTTCTTTGCACAGGAAATATTGTTTTGACTTGCCCTGATACTGAGACTGCTCCGTTTGGAGACGTCTGTCCATTTGTTCATTGTTAGAGTTTCATTATTGAGCCACTCCCCACAGGAAACATGCCGAGGCCTCTCCTCTGGACTTCAGATGACTCTGGTTTCATTTCGACATCATACACATGATCGAGTGTGAAATAACTCAACATTAACTCCAGCCCGACAGTGATCATGTTTTCAGGTCAAAGTTTGAAAGATTAGAAAGAGATATGAAGCACCTGAGCTGAATGCAGCAGGAAAAAGAAAAAAATGCTGTTTTTCTTTTTTTCTTAAGGCAAATTAATTCCCAACGCTGCTTTCCAAGGTCTTCATCACATGTGATGTAATAGCCTAAAGTGATTCAGCAAACTGGGGGCTGTGTGTGTGTGTGTGTGTGACACCATGTCTTCCCCAGACCGTACATACCAGCTGAAGTGGTATACTGGTTTTAATTTTCTATGCTACATGAATTTTTCATGTAGCATCATTTCATGCCATTAAAACAAGCTATAAGGCTTCACTTGGCAGCAACTTATTTCTTACCACAAAGTGCTGTGAGTGTATTTATACAGATACAGACACAGATCAGGTGTATTTATCTCCAGGGGGAAATTCATTTTCTGTCAGCCCAAGAAAATAAAAGACACTTTCTCTAGTTGTAAATTGTTTTTTGCAACATTTTGGGTGGCACCAAAGTGAAATTTATGCAAAATCAATATGGAGAACATCAAAACTAATTAAATAACTTTCCCCAGATCTATTGGTTGTAGTTGGTTCTCTGTTTTGTTTATTATCTGCTCTTGATTTTCTTT
Organism: Apogon talboti; assembly: GCA_037367365.1. Classification (NCBI taxonomy): domain Eukaryota; kingdom Metazoa; phylum Chordata; class Actinopteri; order Kurtiformes; family Apogonidae; genus Apogon; species Apogon talboti. Next base: position 3,592,699 of record JAPQRQ010000026.1, on the reverse strand, counting down.
TGCACACAGATGTGGTAATCATGATGGTCCAAACATTCAGTGTGTGAAGTTACATATTTGATTGAAATATATTAAATAATTGTCTGTAACTGTGTGTAAGTCTTCCACAATTGTAAAGGGGTTCTATGTAGTATTAATATTCCAAACTCTGACCAGCAGGGACCGTAGGACCAAAACCATAAACGAGCTAATGCTATGTGTCACTCACTGAAAAAAGTATAAAGCTCATTGTTTACATACATCTGTATTATGGTACCATGAAGAGTTTTCTTCTTCAAACTAAAACTCTTAGATGCTTATTTTGACGGTCACTCAAAACAACTCTGTCTTATAATCTTAATGCGCTGCGTCAGCTGATAGTTTACATCATAGCTGTTAGCTTAGCTCTGTTTTAGACAGAAAACAGCCACAGTAAAACCACAAATCATCTCCAGTTTCTGTACATTTAGTTTGTGCTGTCAATAGCTGCACCAAAAATTTGTTTGGAATCGTCTAACCAAGGTCAGAACCAACCACTTAGCAAAGATAATAACATCCCATAATAACTTTATACCTTCATAAGCCTCAGAATCAAACTCACTGGTGTAGAAGAAACACCGACCATCAAACTCCATTCTTTTCATTTAGAGCTGTTTCCAGTGGTGGAAACAACAACAGTGCTTCTAGCTTTTATCACTTTGTCACTTTCTTTGACTCTAAAAGTTGTTCCTCAGCAGTTCTCATCCCATCTGGTCAGGTTCTGAGGCTTTGGTGAGGAACACTAACACCACAAGTGATGGGCAGAGTGACTCACTACTCCCTCTAGTGGTCATATAAATCCCCCAGTCCGTCACCATACACAAATTCAGTTCATATCTCTATAGTCCAATATATATACAGTAGTTGTCTTTGCAGAACTTCAGAGCTCTTTATTCTAAACACTCTGATGAGACTTTTAAGTAACTTTTTAATATTTGAAAGTAGAAATATTCCATATCAACCCTTTATAGACCCTTTTGGTCTAGCACCAAAGTACATCTCTGACATGTTGATCCCTCATGAACCATCTCGGACCCTGAGAACCTCAGGGACAGGTCTTCTCCTGGTGCCCAGAGTCAGGACTAAACAGGATGAAACTGCCTTTCAGTTCCATGCAGCTAAACTCTGGAACAGTCTTCCTGATGATGTGAGACAGGCCTCTATTCTAACAGTGTTTAAGTCCAGGATGAAAACGACTCTGTTCAACTGTGCATATAACAGCTGAAAGTATTCTAT
>JAPQRQ010000026.1:3561131-3580004 GCA_037367365.1 Apogon talboti | reverse complement strand
TTGTATCCCAGACCCCTGTTAGAAAAGAAACACCTGAATTCAACGTGTCCACATACTTTTGTCCATATAGTGTATATGGACATAATAATCTGTGTGTTATTTCACACACATGTTGTTTGATGTCGTCTCTCTGCGAATCAGAGCCGAAGTGTTGTTCTTAAATTTGGTTACAGTCTTGGTAGTGAGTCTAATCTGCCCACACAGCTTTGCCACATAATCTGAAGGACCTTCTTTAATCTGTGCACGTCTGCAGGCTGTCACTGTAAGCCACTGGAAAGCCACGTTTTGCATGTGTGTATGTGCGGTTTTCAGTTTGCATGCATTGTTGGCTCTTTTCTGCTCTGCCACATTTGCTGACTTGACTTTTCACACAGTTCAGCAGCTGTAACGAGTATGAGACCGGGTGTAACGGGCCCCTCTCACTGGTCCCATGCATTATTTAGTTAATGGTCTGGTGGCAGATGCTGGAGTGCTGGTGCTAACGCCGGTCTCCCAGTGGGACATCAGCTTCCACTTAGAGCCAACTCAAGGTTTTTTTGGAGTAAGATCAGTGACGATCCTTCCCATTGGTCAGTGGTTTTTCTCCTTCTGCTCTTTAATGTGGCGTCCCAGGCACTTATTTTTGAAGGCTTACAGCCACCCACAGTTTAAGCACTAATATCTGTGCTCAGAGTGAAGAAATACCCATCACATTTACACGATCAACAGACCTCCGCAGGGCACTAACACAATTTACACATAATACCAGCTGTGAACACACTGCCATTCCTCCATGTTTCGCTGTTACCTCTCCATATTCATGCAGATGATTATTAAATATCAAACATATGCATAAGGGAGCTTTCACTTTTACTGGCTTATATTTTCAGCTTCTTATTATATTATGTTGAAAATTCCATGCATTCAGGACTTTTGTCAGTCCTTAAAATCTTAAATCCAGTCACCTTAAAGGGACAGTATAAAGTGTTTCTGTGTTAAAATGTATAAACCTGACAAACCCTACGTAACAAACAAGTTCAAGGTCAAGTTTATTTCTATAGCACATTTACAACAATGTAAATTGTTGTAAGTTCTGTACAAGGATATAGGTAAAAATAAAATGTATAGTAAAACTAATAAAAATATAGAAGATAAGATATAGCAAGACTGATAACAGATGCACAATAATAGGATAAATAGTATCTAAAAATACGACCAGAAGATAAAACAAATAAGTCACACACTTGTATTAAAAGCCGAACAGTATTTTGTTTATTAGTTTGTTACATTATATTGACATTTTCCAGAGATGTTCGAAATAGAATGTAACATGCTAAGTGCTAATGCTAATCACTAATGCTAACGCTAGGTGCTGTATGTATTATGATGCAGCTCGAATTTCCCAACAGCGATAATGATGTCAGTTAAAATTAACCTTAAATCCACTGTAATGGTCATTTGGCCGCCAACATTGACATTTAACATTTCACTACAATAAATATAAAGTGAGTATATGTAACTAACTGTACATTATTTTATTGTGTCACCTCTTAGTGAAATCCTCTGAATGACTAAGTCCAGTCCTCTAGGTTTTATGCTGAGATCCCTGTTGTGAAGTAGTGGATCTGCAAAGCACTTCTTTTCATGTTTTAATTAAGAAATGTTGAGTGGCAGAAATTACACACTACGCATTTGAATACGAGACCTAAAAACCAGATTATGAAGGTGAAGCTGCTTCTACAAAACCCAACAGACAATGACCCAGTAACTACCAAAGGCCAGCTACGCCCACCCATGCACACACGCATTAGTCCTGAGGGGTTTCACATTTTCAAGGCTGAAGTGCCATCTGGATCTGGGAGACTTGAAAGGATTTAATGAAGATACTTGAACTTTTTTGTGTCACTGCTTTTTCTCATTGTTTGATACCATTACCCGTTATCAAATATAGGAGAAGAACTCATAGCACTAATCACACTCGTAGTCAAAAGTCAATGATTAGGATTGGAAAGTGGGACTTTTTCTTAATTTTGATGTTTTCCACATTGGATTTACAGTTATTTATACCATTAGTAGTACTATTAGAACTACTATTACTACTACTACGACTACTACTACTACTACTACTAATATAATAATAATAATAATAATAATAATAATAATAATAATAATAATAATAATGGAGTTGTAATAAAATATTTTTACTTCTCATGAAATGATTGTGACAATGTGATTTATTCTTGATAAAGTGTAAGTGGCACTCAGTATGTAATCATTGTACCTGGTCAAAGGTCATTACTGATGTGTATAAATAGGAATAAAAAGAAGAATGTGTCTAAAAACCAAACTAGTCCAACTTTATGGTCACCAGTGTGTAATGTTCTTAGATACAGTTCTTTTTAGTCATGCTGAGGTCAATGTTGTCTTTTGTCAATATGAGACATATATATGCAATAGGACTTAACTTGTGTTGCAAGTTATACACAAAATACACACTTATATTCAACGAAACAAAAATTTGACATGAAACAAAAACAAAAAAGACAAGACACATGAAAGCTGTAACTGAAAACCAGGGCGTCTTAGTAGAATCAACCAAAAATAAAAAGCATAATTCCCAAAATGTTTCCTGAATAAGTGAAAAATGAATTAAGGATGGAGCCGGTGGGGAAGGGGGGTGAACGAGGTCAAGTAATTAAGAAAATGTGATATCAATCTAGCCTCCCTCATTATGCTGTTGCATCAACAAGAAGCCCAGATCATTTGTCTCTCATGTTCATACCCTGAACCAAGAGGCAAAACACAGCAAATGTGCGTCCAATGTTACACCAGCTGAGGCCTGGGCTGAAGCTAATGACACTAATTGCAGTTATTAGCTTGGCTTTAGAGGAGCTGCTCAGATGTTATTGGGACATGGGTGTTCATTGCGACACATTCTGTTGTATTGTGTAGTATCATCCAAAGCTAACTGGAGCACCATGGAGTGTTGGCTGGTGTAATTGGGAGATGTTAATTAGTCTATTGGATGGAGCTTGTACCCTCCTGAGTATTGCCTTTGTGCACTGCCCTTTTCTGCACACAAAGCCAACCTAATGCTTATGTCAGTATAATGTGTGTGTGTGTGCAGAGGAGTCATATTCCAGTGTGAGTGTGTGTCTTGTTTGTATGTATTCACGCCACACTCTGGGGCTCCAGCTAATGAGGCCGTCATTTGTTTAACGTAATCACACTCTAGTTTATGCCACCCGCTTCCCCTGGCACTGGGACAAGCCCTATTATAAAAAAGGGCGTGTTTGCCCCCCCACCCCCCCACCCGCCCTTTTCTCATCCCTATTCACATGCCCAAATGGCCCATCAATACCCAGCTGCCAAACGCACCAGCCAAGTATTAACGACGCCATTCACCAGGGATGTGCCAACGGTTGTCACTTGTCAGTTTTAACTGTTTTGTTTTGTTTTTTAAGTTCCCCGGCCAATAAGCCATGAGGTATTGTGAAGGCGTTGTGTCCAGCGTCGTCCTCACGGTGGTTGTTGGGGTCGTCGTCATTGTCTTCGTTGTCTTCATCTTCGTCTTCGTCGTCTTCGTCTTCATTAGCAATTACTTCAAACGTAGTCTCTGACAAAACTACTGGCTGGATTCATTTAAAATTATATGTGTCGCTTCCTTGGAACAATGTCTACAAAGTGTCTTCACAGTTTAGAAAAATTTTGATTAATGCATTTTTTTTTTTTTTTGAAATAGTCAAAATTGGCCTTTACTTATAATGGTCCATAATTTGATGGTTTATAACATGTAAATGGCTACAGATATTAATATATTTACTTTTGAGCACTAATAGGAAGTCATATATGGACTTTCATTTGGGTTCATGACCTTTGACCTTGAGTGACCTGGAAGGGTCAAACTCAAGGTTACCAATGTCTAGATTTCAACAATCTTATTCTCTGAAACTACTGGTCGTATTCATTTCAATTTTTTAAATGTATCTTCCTTCGGACAGTGTCTACAAAGTGTGTTCACAGTTTTGAGAAATTTAGATTTTAAAATTTTGTATGAATTTTTGAAATAATAAAAATGTGCCTTTACTTATGTTGGTCCATATTGTAATGGCTTATAACATGTAAATGGTTACAGATATCATTATAGTTCCTATTGATCACTGATAGAAGTCATATATGGACTTAGATTGAATTAGTTGAGTTCTCATCCAGTGAAAGTACCACCCACTTCTATTGGGAGATTGATCTCCTGCATCCAGACCACAGGACTGGAATGCAGAACAGAACCTGACAACCTCACACATTCAAGTTGATTCTTGATAGAACATTCTGGGGACCTACAGAGCCATTAGTCATATTTTATCAAAAAAAATTTTTGTATCCCTGTTCTGATGTTCGCTAAAATATGCATAATACTAAAACAAGCTGCATTTCATATCACTTAGGAAACAGCCAAGTGTTTGGATTTTAATGTGCAAGCCGTCAAAAGATGCTTGACATGAAACGATGCCACACATGAAGGATGAGAGGTGGAAACGAAGCTAAACATCATCTGAATAGGCTTTTTTTTTTACGGTTTATCTGTAAAGCAGAGTGGGATGGAGAACAGCGCTCTGCATTTGATGTTGTTTTCAAACACACTGTATGCCGGTGTCGGCCTTGATGCTGAATATCTCCTCTGTGTTAGAAGTGAGGATTTATTTTTAATTGAAGCATAAACCAAACTGTGTTCGCTTTCATTTCAGCAGCGCAGTAGAATCCCAGGTTTCTTAAAGAAGCCACCGTGTCAGATGTTACAACAGAAACCAAGGCCTGATGCAACAGCTCATCTTTATCCTGATGTAATGTTTCATTTAAGTCCGTATTGATAATTATTCATGTTGTTCATGACATATTTTTACTATAAAACAGGAGAAAAAGGTTGAATTTAAGCCGTTTTAAGTTCAATTACATACATGAACAAGATGAATTTCAATATCAGCTCAAATTTGAGTTACAAAAACTGATCCTTTATCAGACCAGGAACCATTTTACTGCACAGTCACTACTTTTACTTTCCATATTTGAGTACATTTTGCTGATCATAATTCCATACTTCTACTTAATTCAGGTTTTTAATGCAGAACCTTTTCTTGTAGTTGAATATTTGGGATATTAGCACCTTTAGTCAAGTTAACATGAAGTGTCAGTGTTGGTATCAAGAGGCCTTTTTTCTGCAACAATAAACCTATAGTTATAAAATAATAGGCATAGACAGACTTTATTTGTCATTCCACATTTTACATCAAAAATGAAATTTTGATGCAATTGGTTCAATAGAAATAAACAGGCACTATATATATGGGATAATATACAGAAGATAGAATAAATATGCATATAAAAACTATAGAATATAGAAGAATTTCCATTTGCAAACTTTCACAAAAAAATGTGAATAATCTGAAAAAACTGAAATTTTGTAACAAAAATAAGTGCAATTTTTATAATATTATGCCTCAACTTACCATTTATGCATGTGCTTTACACAAAATGTTACACAAACATGATAACAGGCATAACATTGGTAAAATTTTGGAGTTTGGAATTTGGAACTAAAATAAAAACAATTTCTAAAATATTGATTCGCAGGTTATTATTAACACAACTTATACATCACAGTGGATCTACAAATGCACAAAACTTTTAGTAACATGCAGAATATTGTTAAAATTGCACATAATTTTCTTAAGACATTTCAGGTTCATATTTGTTCAGGTTATACAAATTTTTGTTATAAGATAGTTTGTAAATGTAAATATTTTCATAGTGTAGTGTTACTTTTTTTCACATTAAATCAAGAAGGAAATTTTTGGTTGTCATTATTCACAGGTTATTATGCTGTTGTTTTACTAGATCACATTGGAACCTGGACTAACACAAGTTTGTCACCCTTGATTGTTAATATTCTCAGTGTCATTTTTGCACTTTGTAAATTAATTCCACAGACCGGATTGGAACCTTTGGCGGGCCGGTTTTGGCCCGCGGGCCTCATGTTTGACACCCCTGGGTTAAGGCATTCAACTGAAACCTTCTATAAAACGGTTTTTCACTTTGTTTTTTGTTGGCTTTGTTTTATCCCCCAGAAACAATCAAGTATTTTAACATTTACCCTTCAGCATGAATCATGTTATTATGTACTCCATTAAATGCACCACAGAAGCCTCGTAACGCAGCTATCACATTGCATTTTATGGGGCTAACATTTTTAATATAAGCGTTATAGTCAGGAAGAGAGTTGATGGGCAGTAATTCAATCACAGGAGCCATTTACACTTCATCAGAACGCAGACAATCTGCAGATCAGTGGACAGACGGACTATCTGATCCTCCAGCTGCCTGTCTTCTCAAAGATAACAAACATTATGTGATTGGACAGAGACAGAGGATAAGCTACTGCTAATAAAAACAGGCCTTTCATCACTCGTCACTCTCGGAGTAAAAATACAGATGTGACAATTTCTAAAGCGTAAACTTGGCCTTGAGTGCAGTTTCCGTGATTTTTAATGGGGAAAAAAGGAAGAAACCCCTCACATCAAAGATAAAAACAGGAAAAATCTCTGTGCATCTTTGCCTCCAATAAGCAACTGTTTTGTTTTTGATCCATCCCTCATGTTTCAGTTTTTAAAAGTAGGCGCAAATTACACTTGAGGGAAGTGGTGTGCCAATTAGGGCCCGAGCGTAACGAATGGCTTAATCAGAACGCTCACAGAGGAGGGAGGCAGCACCGCGTCAGACGACGAGGCTGATGCCGGGATCAGGATGGAGACGTTCAGCCCTCCACTCGCCGCTATCAGAATCCAAATCATATTAACCAGAGCGCCATAACACAGGGAGCAGATGAAACTGGTTTAAACTGCAACCACGGGCAGCAGACTGGAACTAAACACCCCACAACACTTGGACTCGTAAACGTGCCGTCTGTTACAGTCGCTCAACACTTTAAGAGGAGTTTATGTAAACCTCAGTCAACACTCATCATCTGCCACATTAAACTGCAGTGGAGTTACTTATCACTAGCCTCATAGCATAACTGCCCAAGTTGTGCACTATGTGGACAAAAGTATTGGGACACATTGAATTCAGGTGTTTCTTTTCTAACAGGGGTCTGGGATACAAAACAATAATGACATATGGCATCATCATATAGTTTTATATTGAGATAAATATCTTTGCATTGGTTAATTTGGTTTAAAGTATTATCTTTGCTTCCAAATTGCCTGAATTTCTCTCCACATTGATTTTATTTATTTTTTAAACCATGACTATGATTTTAAATGTTCTACCTCTAAGCTTCAACATTATTTTCCGTGCTCTGGCTGTAAATAATAATTTTCTACCACAACTAACCATCTACTTTCTTTACATCTCACTTCGGAATAAATATCTTCCATTAAACTCTAAGGAAATATTGATGTTTATAAACTATATGGACAAAAATATTGGGACACATCATGGCTACAGCTGTAACATGTCCTGTTCATGATAATTTGAGGTAAAAATATCAATGTTAATAATCAATATGATATTTATCACAATATAAAACTATATAATGACATTTGTCATTATTGTTTTGTACAACGATCTGAAGTAAAAGGTCACTGATGCCATTTGATACAGTTGATGAGTCTATACTACAGCCAACATGGCAGCTAATCCAGTACCGTCTGGATGTGCTTCATGCAACTAATGGTGTCCATATATAAGTGAATTAAATGAGGAAAAAAAGACACTCTTATTAGTGTAACATCTTACCCAGAGGTGAAGTAGAAGAAAAAAAAAAGAGAGACCAAAGGGCAGTCAGTGTACTTATTACAGGGTCGAAAGGAATTGAGTCCATAACGACTCGTGGAAAAAATGGACTCAGTATTTCTAAGGACAAGCTGACGTTTTCGTGTTAGGACTCAACTGCTGTCGTCAGTAACATTAAACCTAAAGTAAAAAACTTCCTTATTGGTGCAGTTTTTGTTATATACAGACTCCAGCGAAACTACAGAGAAAACGGCAGATGTTAGTTTGAAGTAACAGGAAATAAAAGTCCTGAAACAATAATAGGCTTGTATGTAATCGCCCAGCGTAATGTGCTGCTAGACATCTGTAATTCTGCTGTTAAGCGCTTGTTTTTTGCCGCACAGTATCAGACGACTGTTTTCACATTCCCTGAATCATGAAAAAAGCCTCATTCTGCCTGTGAAGTGCTCTTGATGTGTTATAGCACAAGGGGAAAAAAAGGTGAAAAGAAAGATGCAGGGGGAAAATGCAGCAGCTTCACTGTATAATGAAAAAAGCCACAACACAAGAGGAATCCAACATCAAAAAAAAGTGTGTGTGAAGCCAGAAGGGGACCTTAGCCTCTTCGTCATACACACTCCCATTTCACATTCTTTAAGATCTGGCTGCACTTGTCACAAAGGTACGACAGTGTTCTGAGATTTGGGAGTCTGTCGCGAAAAAGATGCTTGTGAGAGTCAGACATGAAGGAATTTTTGTCTTCCCGTTCCCTCCCACGACTAGAAATTGGCGGCGAGGCGGCAGGTAATCCGCTTATTTATCCTCAAGTAAAGTGACTGATGGAGGCACTGAATTCATACACGCTGAGCTAAAACGGACAGAATGAAGCCATTACCATAAAATAAACTCTAGGTTATTCTCTGTATGTCAGCGCTGTGATGTACTGGAGACATGTCTAGGGTGGATGGATGGATGGATGGATAGAGAGATAGAAAACTTTATTTATCCCATATGGGCAAGTCATTTTCAGCTTACCACAGACATCAGTCAACAATCAACAATCAAAATGCGATGTGTCAAACGTAAATCAGCATACAAATATAAGTTGGGTCATAGGAACACAATGACAAATAGATACCTTAAATACTCAACAATAACTCAACCATAAATCCAGATGCAGGCTGAAGGACCCCGTTAGTGCTGCTAACATTAATCAAATAACAATAAAAGTCACATAAAATGGCTGCTGTCTGAGTTTAAAAGTGTGGCAGCTGAAGGAATAAAAGATTTTGAATAACTGTTGGTTTTCCTGTGAGGATTTACTTTAATTAAATATATTTCAATAACCTTGATTCAACACAAATTGATTGTTGAAAAAACAACCACGAATGATTTGTGTTAATGTAACACGATCCTCTTAACTGCTGCGCTATATATATATATATATATATATATATATTAGGAACAGTGCATATTAATGAAAATCTACATTGATTGCTGGTGTAAATATGGCAGATTATAGCAACAGTGCTAATTTCCATCTGTAGTCCCTAGGCAGGTGACAAGAAATACAAATGATGGAGGACAAAACATCATAAAAACACACAAAACAACAATCAACTGATGGTCACAGGCTTGGTTTTCCTTCATCCAATATTTAAGTTGTGATTTGAATGAGGCGTATGATTGTGAGTCTCTTATGTTGACAGTTTCAATGTGTAGTTCCAGTGACTGAGCGTAGTCTGTCCAACAGTAAACAATACAGTAAACGATCTATGTGCAGCTAATGTCCACTATTCAACTGTGTAAAACCAGTGATGATGGGTTTTTTTTTCAGTGTAGCAAAGTCGCCTCAAACATGCTCCGTCTGCAAATCCAAGCGACAACGGGAAGAGGAAACCTTACGTAAGCAGACAAACATCTGGACATTTCCATTCTAATTGGGATTGTTATTAATGCAGGGGGTGCCGAGGCCAGCTGAGTCCCGCCATCGCCCTTGAGCCGCCTCCTCTGGGAGCCCCAGTGTCCCGTGGAGCTGAGGCCAAATCAATGGCAGTGATTTGGACTGCAGCTGGGCCTCCTCTGCAAACACTGTCTCCCCCCGCTGCAGGACACGCCGGCTGCATTATTGAAATAAATGAGCGTCGTATTAACAGCTGTACGGTGTACACAAGACGGGGAAGCCATGTTTCTACACCGGACATGAACACGTGGGTTCGTTTGATGAAGATCGATTATTGAAATTTGACCAGTCGTTGCCTTTTGTCGCCAATTCCACATCATCTTCGTCCATTCTTCACCTGCTTGTTCAGTTTCTTTCTAGAATCATTAAAAATCACAGAAATAATCCATCCAAGCAGTGTCTTATCTAAAGATGTGACTATTTGTCAGGTCGACGTCCTCAGAGTATTTGTTTGGTTTGTTCCAAAGAGGCAAAACTAAACAGATACTGAACAATTTTACAAAATAAAAGGAGGTCCATTGGCTTTTTGCATGATGATTTTGAAGAATGTTTATTTTGGTGTCCATTGTCTTGGTTTGTGTTAATGTTAAGCAGCAGTCACCACATAGAATCATTAAGAATTACGGAATAATACATCTAAACAATGTCTTATCTAAAGATGTGAATCAATGTTGTAGAAGATGACGGTGTTTCCATGGTAACGTCCAAATGGGTCATGTCTGATGACCATGGAAAGATGACAAACTGCATTTTACACCCATTATTTACATGATTTGATAGGATTAGTGGATGAACAGGTGTTAAACAGTTTAGATCTGTACATGTTTTGGTCAGTGGTAGATGTTTAGGTCTTTATGGGTTAACCCAGTGTTATCAAACTGTGGGGCAGGCCCACTAGAGGAGGCGCGAAGGCCTGCAGGTGGAACTTGTGTTTTAGCGTTGGAGCATGCTGGACTCATTTTAGGGACGTACAACAAACAAATCTACTGCCGTGGTGATCTGTCACTGGACTAGACACAGAGTTTAGGTTTGGAGAATAGACAAGGATTGGACTGGAAAAGACAAATGTGCAATGTTTCTGTTTTTGCACTGTTTGTACAGTTTGCACTTTAATGTTCTGAGATGTTCAGTGTAAACAAACGGGCTCATTGCAGACATTGATATTGTTAAAATGTTCATCTTTGTTACCAAAATTTGTTTGTTCCAAAAAAAAAGTAACTTTATTGTCATAGTTGTAAGATAATTGCACATTTCCTATTTTTATTTGGAGAAATATTGTCTCAGGGAGCAGTCTGGTTGAGTTTTTGTGTATTGATCAAGTAAAAATCTACATCATTTTTAATTTGAACAACAAATTATTCAAGAAAAAGGTCAAAGTATTGTTACAATATTGATGTTTCTTTCAATATAAGTTCTAATTTCACCACTAATACAATGTTGTTGGGGTTGAGGGTGGCCTGGAGGTTCCAAAGGGGGACCACTGGGTTAACCTTAAAAGCTGCCTTTAGTGAAATTCATCATTCACTCTTTTGACGACTGTTTTACTTGTGATGGATCTTTTGCACAGGAAAACTCACATTAAATCACGTCCAAAATGCCTGCAGGGAAGGATGATGCATTATGTTTTAGGTTTTTAAACGATCTTTGCAGATAGAATAAGGACGTTACTGGAGTCCACTGAAATGCATCACAGAGCCACGTGTGAACATAACTATAGACTGATACAGTATTCTTCTGTCTCTCAGGGTTGAAGCGTAAACCGTAGTGACAATCTTTGTTGATACTGCCAAAAGCAATTTGTTGAACATATTTGCCTCCTAATGAATTTGGAAATGAAATACAAACAGCCAGAGTAATGTTGCAAATTACTGTTTGATTACCAGAATGTATTCTCTGTGGGAAGAACAAATGGTTGACATACAGCAAATCAAATATGTAGTTACAGAAAGCTTTGGGTTCTGGTGAATCGATTGTGTTGACGAGATTACCGAGGAAATGTAAACTGTGTTTCCGCTGGAACATACAGGCTCATAATGTGATTAACAACAGCAAAATGGAAACTGCAATGTTCTGGGAGTGTGAGGATATGTAAAGAGGTCGAAGAAATCAGAGTTTCTAGCGTTGGTGAATGGAAGACGGATGCAGATTGAAGGATAGAAATTAGCTCCTCTCTGCTGCTGACGTGCATGTTATGTATATATTATACATCATCTTTATAAAGTGTACCTCTGAAGGGTTTGATCTTGCTCTTTGTGTGCAGTAACCCTGTAAAATTGTGAATTATGTGCAATAAGTCGTACGATAATCCTCTGTTCTTACAATAACAATGCAATATTTATTCAATATTTATTCAAATACTAATGCACTATTTTTATAGGCTTCCATTGATATACATACTTTTAATACTGTTAATATTGTACTGTCTTTTATGTCTGTTTTATTTTTATTCTACTTTTAGTTCTGTTCTTTAACTTTTGTCAATTTGATATTCTGTTTCCTTATTTTACTTTTTAGGGTTTTTTTTTCTTATTTTCTGACGTATTTGTTTTTAATTCATATTGTTGCACTAACTGGAGTGACGCTCACAATGGCAATGAAGGCTATTCTATTCTATTCTATTCTATTCTATTCTATCTCCATGCTGTGTAACTTTGGTGAATGGAGGACTGGTGCAGATCCATATTTACTTTCTGTATCTGTATTGTAATATTTGTTTTCCCATAATACCCCTTGGTTCTGACTAATGTGAAATTTCCACCTTTTCACACACACTTTCTCTGTGACAGCTGAAGTTTAATACGCAGTTTTATATCCAGCGTGAAGTCCAATCTGTCTTTCCCCGGTCAACCTTTGTCTCAGCTCTCTGTCATTTTCTACGTGTCAGTGGAATCAACGCCATGGCCTGTTTAACTGAAAAAAAAAAAAAAAGACAGTTTGGGGCAGTCAGTCTTTCATCACACTCTCCATCTTTCCTTCTTCTCTCTCAGCCCTCAGGGATTTATGTCAGATTCTCTTGTTCTTCCTTTCCAAATGCCAACCTCAGGACTTTATTTTCTACTCACGCTGTTTTGTTTTGTACATTCGGTTAATTAAAATGCCCGATTGTGTAGCCGCTCTTTGCATTTCAACTTTTTTTTTTTTTTTTAGCTTCTCTCCTGCAGTCTGTGTGTGTGTGTGTGTGTGTGATTTGTGTGAAGGTTACTTAGTGTATTCCTTCCTCCTTCTCCTACACACACTTCTGTTTCCACCTTTAGAAAATGAGCCCAGCTTTGGTGAATCTAACAACATCCTGTGAAATCGGGTTATTCTCCTCCATAACCTGGCAGCAGACTCTTGCGTGGTCTGGAGTCATGCCATGGATAATCAGTTTCTTACTCAGATGCAGTGTCTCGCTGCGTCTCTGTACCCAGAATGCCGTGCGTCGGCCAAACTCGCCCGTACCTCCGACTCTGCCGAGGAGATGACAGGATTGTTTCAGGTCAGCCGTGCAGATTTGACCCCTCTACTCCTTTCTGCCTCTTATCCAGAAAACGGCCTGGTGTCTTGTGTAAGTCAGCTTGATTTCACCTCAAAGCTTAAGCCTTTAGTCACGCTCTGATAAGTGATTGGCTAAAATAGCAACCTGCCACCACGGTGCCCGGGCGCAGCTCTCACACTCTGCAGATATTGTGGTTAGAGGCTGATGCTTGGCCAAACAAAATCAATTAGCAGTAAACCTGTGAGTGGAGACAGAGGCTGTGTTTACACATAGACGGGTACTTAGGAAAACGGATAATTCACCCTCTCTGTTTAAAAAAAAAAAACAAAAAAAAAACGTCTTGCACACATGAGCTTTTTCTGAAAAATCTACATTTACATGGGCATGTAGGTGGCAGTGTGGTGAGACGATCAAGTACCATTAACCAATCAGAATACTGAAAAGAATCACAACAAAACATTACTTCCATTATGAACCAATGGGGATGTAAGTGATGACTGAACCGTTACGTGTTTCCCTGGTTCTGGTGTAACAGACCAAAGTATACCCCCAGGATTATAGAACTGGGTTAAAGCGGCCTAGGCGGCCAGATTATAACCCCCCTCAAAGTTAAACACTGATTACAACATAGAATAGAATAGAATATCTTTAATGTCATTGTAACAAGTACAACAGAATTATAAGTGCCATCCAATCTGTGCATCATATAAAAAAAATAACAATAATAATAATTTAAAAAAATAAATAAATAAAAACAAAATGATGCAACAAGCCAAAGTATACCTCTGGTCCAGAATATACTCCCAGGACTGATAAACAAAATATGAAGTATGAAGATGTGGAAACACCTCATAAAAGCCTTGTTCTATATCAAGTAAATACACGAAGATCCTGTTAAGCAGATGCAGTGAGCGCTAATTAGCTAAGATGCTAAAATTTGCTAGCACCGCACTTCGTTATTTTCTCATTTAATACTTGTAACTTCACTTATCAGCTCCATCCTATTCCTCTGGACTGTACCAACACATGTGAAATGGTAGAATATTTCCTTCGAAAACTGTGACGTCCCTCCGAGTTCTCCATTTACACACTTTTATAATGTAAACTATCAGCCAATGCAGCACAGGAATATTATAAGGCCCATGTTTATTTGGGCAATCGTTGAAATAAGTGGCTAAGTTTTAGTTGGTCAATGAGCTTTATACTTTGTATGAGTGATACAGTCGATACATAATGTGATTAGTTGGTGGTTTTGTAGTCCTATGTACGTTCTGGTATGTGATTTCTCTTGCTGTTAAGAGTTTGGAATATCAATACCACATAGAACTGCTTTAAGTATACTAGAGGAAAACCAAGGGGCATAATGCTGCATCAGAATATTGTTAATTCACTGCAGTCATCTTAACTACACAGTTGCTGTAAATAAACACACAACCTACTTTGCATTACTTCTTTTCCGGGCAGTAAATTCATCAAAGTCAGTTAAGTTAGCCACCAATTATATTGCAACTCAGCAATCACAAATATTAATGAAAAGTTTGCCACCCATAACCAGAATTAAGCCTGAAAGCAGTGTCTTCTTTTTTGCATTTATTAAACTGGGACTTCACTGTAAAGTCAGGTCACCGCAAATTAGACCAGAAGTAAAAACTCGATATTCCTTAGTGGCAACAGCAACTTTAGTTTTGTGTTGGTTTTGGGAGAAAAGAGAATAATGAGGGGGTATTACTGTTAAATTGTGCCTTTTTCTGGTCCAGCTTGGCCCCAATTTATAATGGCCTGGGTTTATAATGGGGAACCTTTTCAAAGCTTTAACAAACTGCTCCTCGGGGCTGAATCCATTGTTGCCTTTTAGATCTTATTACCAGAGACAGTCTGTGTCATGATGTTGGATCTTGAGGTGTAATAGAAAACAGACCTTTATTTGCCCCCCGTGATACTGCACCTTTAAAGGCATCGACACCGAATATGGCGTTTCATTCATCTAATCATCTGTCCCCTGTCGCCCTCAGTCTTGCGTTTTCTGAAAAAGGTGTCAGCTGGCGGCGATGTAATTAGAAACTACACTCAAGGCGTCAGATTGACTTTCGACAGGCTCAGTCAGGCTTTGAGTTTAAGTCTTTAAATCTTCACAAATGGAGTAATCTGTCATACACTTGTCTAAACGAAGAGGTGCAGAGGCTAAGGAGCTACAGCGTCTATTTTCCCTGTAAATCTCCCGCTTTTTACACTTATAAATCCAAAGGCAGAGCGCTTATCACATCAGATGAGATGCACTTGTGTTATTGACAGACTCGGTGGGAGATCGCGGGCTGTGTCGGTGTATCTGTGATTTAGACGCTGTTACTTACACATCCCTCCTTTGGCGTTGCAAGTCTGGAAAGTAGTCGTCTGACAGCGCTGAGATTTCACGTTTGACTTCCTTTATTTGCAGTGTTGGGAGTAACATGTTACAAAAGTAATGTATTACAGTAACAGATTACTTTTGCTGTAACGCAGTAGTGAAAGGCATTATTAAACAATTTTCAGTCATATTTTACTCGGTACATGTTCAATAGTGCTTGCATTACAACACACTTTTCACTCATATTTTAATCGCTGAAATAAAAAAAAAAAACAAAACAGCAAGACCGTGAGACCTTATGGAATCAAAAATGCATCTGTACAGTTCTATTTCCTGTCGGTGTTCAGCCAATGGGTGAAGACGGCAGAAGACAGTCCATTGTCCACATGGACGTGTGCTCATTACTAACCCTAACCCTGCTTTACAGAAACTAGTTAGCATGATCACTGTTATCAGCAATGACAAGGTAAGCTCAACGTTTCTATGACTAGGTAGAATTCTTAATCAATTGCGGATTTATTTTCTGGTGTCCTCAGCCCCGCCCCCTGCTTGAACATGTAAAATGTGGAAAAAAAATGCAAGTGTTCCTGCTGGGATTGGAACACCATAGACCGTAGTGTTACTGGTGCTGTGCAAATTTATGCGTCCCAAGGCTCTCCTATCTCTTGTATGGGGGGGGGGGGTTATTATTTGACTTTGTGTGTGTGTGTGTGTGTGTGTGCATGTTTGGGGGGTTGGGGTGTTCTACTGTGCACACGCCATTTATGATGAGAGTCTGTATGTAACTCAACTTCATTGCAGCTATTGCATGAATTTAGTAAAAGACGTGAGGAAGTGGTGGTGGTGGAGAAGCAATGCCCGTCTAATTTGTGCTGTAACCTCTCTGACATGAACGTACTCTGGCCGGATAAGAACATCCTATTCTGGTTTAGTGAGGACGTGGTGGTAATAAGAGAAGGGAGGACACGGAATGATCAATGGGAAGAGAATCACACGAAAGAGAAGTTGAATAGGAAAAGGAAAAAAGATGGAGAGCATGCTGTCATTGGATGTTGTATGAAGGTATAATAAGTTAACACAGTCTATATATACGCAGATGACATGACGTTATATTGATATATGTGCAGGTGTACTGTTGCAACAATGAAATATATATATAAAAAAAAACACAAATAGAATCCTGATAATATTGATTTCAGCAATAGTAAATAATTTCCAGACTTTTTTTTAATATTATTTTATTTTGGATTTTTCACATAACAATACAATTACATACATATAAGTTGAATCAACCTCACCGGCCCACTGCAAGTGGGCCAGTGACAGCCGATCCAAGACACACATAAGGAAGAGAGAAGGAAAGAAAGAAAAAAGAAGAAGAAACAAGGGAAGAGAGACATATGTTAACCTCCAGACTTCCAGACTTTTGAAGGTAACATAACCATCCATTCACCCAACTGGACATTAATATAAATACCAAGAGATTTCTGTCTGTATTTATTTTATCACATTCCCAGAGAGTTAAAACTTTCCACACACACTCTTAATATTTGGTGTTATCTGTGTAACTTCAATCAAACTCCTTGAGAAGCCTTCCACTTGCTTTCCATAACACACTACAAAATGTTTTGGCCCATTCTTCATGGCTCATGTATGATTTTAACTCAAGCCAAACAAACCCACCCCTCCCTTCATCCACCAACCAGAACTGAGTATGAACACACTCATCCAAAGTGTGTGTAAACCTTCACCCCTGACAGTGGATACAGGCTTCCAGTGTGTGACAAAAAGGGTGATTACAAAATAAGTGATGAAATGCCCAAACTGCTATGATGTAACAGTTACTGAAGAGCACGGAGGCAGAGTAATGGCTCTACTGGCACAGTGTTGGACTTTATTTTGTATGAGATGATGAGCTCTGCCTGTTCTGAATCACCTCTTGAACTGGAATCAAAGCCACTCATTAAACCGGCGCTCTGCCCAGGCTCTAACTGTTGAACATTAACACACTTTAACTCCATTTACCAGCAGTTAAAGGACAGAAATGTAGGTTAAAGTTAACAGTTCACCATATATTCCTTTAGTTCATTTATTTAACCATGTGAAATATATATAAATAATCTTGACAAATTTTTATTTAATTTTGGGATATTTTGAAGTGACGGCCTCCTTTGGAATAGAACAGAGAAAACACCAGAAAATACTGATACTGATTATGGAAAAAAACTAAATATTTAATATAATTAGATAGTTATTACATTTAGAACAGCAAAACATATAAAAATAATTAAAACCAAATAAAATCATTTAACAATCGCTTCCACACAATAACTATGAGGGCTGTTGGACTGTTATTTATGTGAATATAAGGACTGAAATTGGACCAAAGACGCCTTGAAAAATGCCCTAAAAAGTCACAAATTTGGCTTCATCAAACCTGCAGGCAGCCTGTTTTTGTATTTTGCTAATTCTTTTTGTATTATAGTATATGATTTGTGTTTTTTAGCATATTTTTATGTATTTTAGTGTATTTAATCACATTGTTGGTAGAGGTACACCAATATATCGGGCCGATGTATTGATTTTTTTCAATTTTGTGTCTTAAAAAGACATAAAACTGCCCGTAATGTGAATAAACATTGTGTAAATGGAAATTAATCTTAATTCTGTCTGTTGTACCTGAAGCGAAGCGCTGCAGTAGGTGAGAAAATGACAGCTTCTCCACCTGAAAAGTAAACTGACAGATAACACAAAACCAGACAAGCACTTGACTGTCACAAAATGCTGACTAGTTCTATGAGTATCCTTGAAGTGAAGGAGAGCCCAGAGTGACAGAGCGCCGTTCGCATGGGGATGTCTAAAGCCGGAGAGGTGAGGAGACGGACGAACAGATGGAGGAGGTGGATGGATGGATGGAGACAAAGTGAAATGCAGAGTGCGGTGGAGTTTGTGGGGCAGGTGGGCCTCGGGGCCACAAATCGACAGCAGAGGGATTAATGACAGGAGGTCACACCCTACGCTTGTTTACAAAGACACACACAGCTGTTTTCAGCGTTACTGCCCAGCTGCAGGCGAGATACCGCAACTGCAACCACAGATGATGGTAGTGATAGAGTTGTGTATGTGTACAGTAGTGACGTTACCTCTGACACTAATGCTTCAAAGCATGTGTCAAAAAAAAGAAAACAGTTTGATTGGTTTTGTGATGGATCATGTGACCCATGACATACATGGATGGATGGATGGATGGATAGATGGATGGATAGATGGATGGATAGATGGATAGATAGATAGATAGATAGATAGATAGATAGATAGATAGATAGATAGATAGATAGATAG
>JAPQRQ010000026.1:3546389-3561031 GCA_037367365.1 Apogon talboti | reverse complement strand
TTTTGTATCTCAGACCCCTGTTAGAAAAGAAACACCTGAATTCAACGTGTCCACATACTTTTGTCCATATAGTGTATCTTGTTCAGTTGTAATTTGTTGTTTTGTTGGTGTAAAGCTGAAGTAAACTTTTGGTATATCCATATCTCTACAGGCCCATAAGTGACCTACCACTCTCCCTCCCTTAAGGAGCATTTCCCATCAGAAGCCTGTTACACCGCAAAGGCCATTTTCCTCCCAGAATAGAAAATCTCAGGAAACGTAATCTTTGAAGCCTCAGCTAAAATAGCTTGACAAAGCCATTTTCTGGCAGAGCAACAGAGGGAATGTACCGGCACCGCAGCTACAGTTGAAATAACTCATCTTAAGGCAAAAAAGGGAAAAGAAAAACTTTTAGACTGCTGTTTTTTTTTTTGGACTGACATTATGATTATATCAGCAAACCTGAAGGACTGCTGGTTGAACGGATCAAAGTGGCAAAAAAAACAAACAAACAAAAAAAAACCCCCAAAACATTAAAAGCAGCAGCGAAAAGGTATGTTCACTGACAACTCTGCATCATTTCAATGGAACAAGTCAACATTTTGCTGCTTCTGCCTTTCTCTCTTTAAGGTTCCGTTAATGAGCAGCAGCACCTTCAACAATAAAACCTAAAAAACCCACAGATGCTGCTTCAGATTATTTATTTTTGCTGGATCACTGTCATGAAATTAACCCTAAAGGACCTAGAACATTTAGTTGTGACTTCCAAATCATTTTTTCCCTCAACATTTAACCTTTCTATCACCATGAATATATAATATCATCCTCTGCAATCTGCAGTTTTCAGTGTTAAGCAGGTATTTGTTCAGATTTAATTTACAGACCATGGAGGTTACCATAAGAAAACAGAAAAAACTGAGGTAAAACTGACATTCTCTGCAACATACTGTATTGTGTAAAAGACCTGGGCTCCGTTCAGACAGCAGGTCTTAACGCACAATTCCCATTTTTTGGGTGAAATCAGATTTTTTTTGTGTGCTCGTTCATATGACACATTAAATGCGACTCCTATCAGTTTTGAGTATGAACTGAATGCGACCCTGAAGTGAGCCGCATGCGCTAAAGAGGTCCTGTTGTAATACCTGACCACGCAGGTCACGTTGTTCTTCCCGCCACTCCTCCTCCTCCTGGGACGCAGAACTGTGACATTTGTGGCATTTCAATGACGTAAAGGTCGGATAAACGCGACCTGGCCGTTCAGACTGAAGTCGCGTTGCAAAACATCAGGTACGTATCGGATTTAGGACCACATATGAAAGTGGCCTGGGTCGGATTTGTGCTGTTCAAACGGTTAGATCCAATCTGATATATGTGAAGAGTGAACAACAGGAGAAACAGAACTGTCAGGGTAAAAAACAGCTTCTATAAACCAAAGTGGTCATATTTAGTGTGGCCTCCCTTTGCATTTAACATGTCTTCAACCTTTCAGTTCATACAATATGAGATTTATTGGATTAATTTTCTGATGTTTTATACCAGGTTTCATTCAACACATGTCAGATGTTTCTAACTGTTTGTGCTGATTCTTGTCATGGGGTCAGAGGTCACACTAAATACTGACTTTAATCTTTACAACACATTTAGTTCATTTTTTTTTTGTGTGTCTTTTAAGGCTCTGTACATATTTCCTGTATTTTCTTACTGTATGTGAAGAAAAGAGAATGAGACATAAATATGTATGATCATTTCAATCCTGCAAAACCAACAACGATAAAGGTAGAATAAGACTTTTGCACAGAACTGCATATCATTGCCTGAACATAGAAACAAGCATCTACTATTATAGTTATTTATAAAATTCCATGGGTTTTACTGGTGAATCAGTGTTGTAGAAGATGACTGTTTCCGTGGTAACGGAAGTCAGTCATCCAAATTAATGTCCAAATGGGTCATATCTGATAACCATGAAAAGATGACAAACTGTATTTTACACCAGTTATTTACACATATTGATAGGATTAGTGGATCAACAGGTATTAAACTTTTTATATCAATCAATGACTTTGGTCGCCAGTGGATGTTTGGGTCTTTAAGGGTTAATTTACCCTTGCTTTAACTGGGAGAATCCCCCTGAGATGCCGGACATGAGCTGTAAAGAGTCTGACGTGGAACCAGTGGAAATTCGATAACTGCTATCAGATGTTCTGTCCAATCTGGAGAGGTGGCGACGCGACATGGCCGCCACTGGAACACGACCCACAGCCTGTTCTGAACATGCACACACTTCCACATGTATACAAACAGCAGAGCAACAAACAGGTATGGACAACCATCTGCACGCAAACACACCCAGCTTTACATGATCTGCACTACTGAGCAAACCATCTGCTCACAACTTCTGATTCTCAGAGAAGTTCCCGTCCCATTCTGCATAATAACAACCTCGGAGATTAGAGCTGTTTTTTGTCTTGGTTGATATTTATGAACAACTGATGATTACTTTCATCTATAAGAATGTTATTTGGGGACATTTGGAGACGGCTGGGCTCTAAACCAAGACAAAAGACAGATACTTTATCTTACTTTCATTAAATCCAATATTATAATCGCGGCAAATCCACAGATAAAAGACATATATCAACTGGATGAAGAAAGTTAGGAGTGTAGTATAGATGGCTTGGCTAATATGGAGTGGAGTACATGCATATATTATAGATTTCATATCATCGTGCGACCCAATGATGCATCTTTGTCCTCTGTAGGGGACACAAAAAAAACAAGAGAATAAAGTCATAAAATATTGAGATAAAACCCTTAATTTTATGAGAATAAAGTCGAATAAAAAAAAAAAGAGTCATAATTTTACAAGAATGAAGTCATAATATTATGAGAATAAAGTCATACCCACTCGTCGCATAATGGAGAACCTGGAACATTTTGTGAGGTCATACTTTCATTTGGGGTTCGTCCGGTCCACCAGAAGTCAAAGTTGCTGCTTCGTTTGTTGCATTCACTGTAACCGGAAACTCTGTCATCAACAAGGCTGAAGGCTTAAAATTTCTAAATTATGACTTTTTATCGCACTATTGCGAATTTATTTTCGAAATATTCCGATTTTAATCTCAAAAGCCCGACATTAGTTTTTTTAAAAACTACGACTTTATTCTCGAAATATTCTGACTTTATTCTCGTATTGACAAGTGTTTTCATTTTTCCTATGCGGTGCTAATACGCCACCGTATATACATATACAACAGGTTAAGAGGGTTTACAGCTGTTATATAATGTGTGATGCAGGCATTCAACAGTAATAGTCAAAAAACTGGAAGAAAACATAATATGCAGTGAAAGAAATAAAAAAATCTTTTAGCTGTGTCAAACTGTGGTTT
This sequence comes from Apogon talboti, assembly GCA_037367365.1. Classification (NCBI taxonomy): domain Eukaryota; kingdom Metazoa; phylum Chordata; class Actinopteri; order Kurtiformes; family Apogonidae; genus Apogon; species Apogon talboti. The sequence goes on along the minus strand of JAPQRQ010000026.1, from coordinate 3,557,663 downwards.
CTACTGAATGGCGTGAATAATAGAGTGTGTTTGTTGTCTGCGTCCACACACACCGAGAGGAGACGATGACAAAGGGCTTTTCACAAAAACCCCGACAATTGTTTGTCAAATCGTTTTGGCCGTGAAAGGAGTAATTACAGAGATTCACACAAAACAAACCCGCCAGAAATTAAGTCAAGAACACCTGACTGTGATTTCTCCAGACGTTTTACGTCAACATTCGTTTTGAGGGTGTCATTTTTAGGGCAGATATTCTTTTGACAAAGTTTTTTTTTTTTTTTTTTTCTGCTCGTGCAGTTATTGCTCAACAAGTCCGTCCTAGAAATGTCAATGTGCCAAAATGAGGCTCGCAGTTAATTTTTCGCTCGGTAATTCTCGAAGCCTGAAGTGACACTGAAAATAAGGTTTCAGTGCGAGTAAATTGACTTGGGCGACTAAATGGATCCCAAAGATGACAACCTTTGAAAGCCCTGAGACGAAAGCAGACTTCAGTGTCACAATTCAATTTGCAAATTAAATTGCACTGAGCCGTACCTATTAGATTCCTCTGTGTGTAAAAAGATGAGGGACGGGTTGGAGAGTCTGAAATCATGATCCCAAATAAACGGAATTTTACACAATTACTCTTCGCTGTCTGTCAGAAAACCATGTGTCTTTACAAGTGGAAAGTTTTCTCTATTTAAAACAATGGACGTTTACCACTACAATAAAGAACCTCTGTACCACCAGAAGATGAACATTTAACCAAAATATTATAAAATCACTACAATATTGGCCGTGAAGGTGAAAGCTTTTAATACTTTAATGTATACTATAATTTTAGAATGAGTACTATTATTAAATATCTAAAAATGGTATTGTTTGATACTAAATTTCAGTATTGAAGGTCAATCTCATCAGTTTCAGTGCATGAAGCATGTATATAGCTTTTATATAGCGTTAATATTCTGATGATGGATTATCTTGTAGCTTCTGTGAATATATAAAAATGCAAATAGGCTGAAAATTGTACCTAAAGTATTGTATTATAGCATGTATTCTACTTTTCTTTGTTTAAAATGAGAGATTGTTATTGAAAACAGTTTTATTTTGAACCATATCCAGCTAAAATATGTTCCAAACATAGCAATAAAGTTGTTTTTCTTTGCGTGTCATTCAGAGCTGTTACGAGTCAACAATCTAAACCATAGTTTGGAGTGAACTGTGCCCAGGCAGCAACTCAGCCAATTAGATTATGACACTTTAAGTAGATACTGTATTGTTCCCTCCATCCTGACAAAGTACTTGAGGATTAATGTGGCAGATCACTGTTATGTATCCTAATGACACCGGTTTCATTGGTTCGTAACTATCAGCATCATGCCATCTGGCCTCATAATGTACCGTACAATGTGAGTGCATGTCACAGAGTAATAATACCTCAGCCTCATCTCAAACAGGACTTCCTCTCACTTAACCGCCGTGTCACATCTGGTGCTCTGCAAATCACATCGCTTCAGACAGGAGTTGGTTTGAGATTCAGGCTTGAAACTGCTGATTACTGCCAACTGGTGAACGTTCATCTTGAGTGAACTGCACTTAACTTCTCAGAATGACAGAATGAGAGAAAAGCAGATAGAATCACAGGGATGGAAAATAAGTCAAATGAAGTTGAACTGGCAGCAGCTCTTTAATTATTAGTATTAAAAATGACCGATGTCCCTGTAGCTCACCAGCATGTTCTATCTAGAATCAATAACAGGTTGAATGTGTGAGGTTGTCAGGTTCTGTTCTATGTTAGAGTCCTGTGGTCTGGATGCAGGAGATCAACCTCCCAATAAAAGTGGGTAGTACTTTCACTGGAGGAGAACTCAAATCAAAGTCCATATATGACTTCAAATCAATAGTAACTATATTGATATCTCTATCCATTTCCATGTTATAAACCATTAAAATATGGACCATTTTAAGTAAAGGCAAAAATCTAAATTTCTCAAAACTGTGAAGTAACATTTCCCCTACAGGAAGCTACATAAAAAATGTAAAATGAATCTTATCAGTAGTTGGAGAATAAGATTGTTGAAATCTAGACCGTGGTGACCTTGGGTTTGACCCTTCAAGGTCACTTAAGGTCAAATGTGATGGACCCAAATCAAAGTCCATATATGACTTCCTATCAGTGCTCAATAGTAACTATATTGATGTCTGTAGTCATTTCCGTATTATAAACCATCAAAATATGGACCATTCTAAGTACAGGAACATTTTTAATATTTCAAAAATTTGTCAAAAATTCAAAAATCAACATTTCTCAAAACTGTGAACTTATTGTTTCCGTGGATTTTAATTGTGGTTTTTTTTTTGCTGTGCAGTGTTTGATGTGGTGTTATTTTTCTTCTGTGGTACCAATGCTTCTTCCAAAGTGCTGGGGATATACAGATGTAAAGTGGACTTTTGGCTAATTTTGCCATATTTACATCAATATATTCATCAATACGGACTTGTCCTCTTTTAAATATACAAAACAAGTATTTAAAAAAAAAGTTTCTTTATGTCGTACAGTGAACTAGTTTGTTCTTACTTATACAGTATGATTCCTTATGCATCTATATCTATAGTCTATTCAGGTCTTGGTTTCATGTTAGATGTTATTATGTTTTGAGAAATATCACAATGAAATGAAACAACTCTACCTACAAGTATAAATAAAGTATCCTGAACCTATGTTGAACAGTTAACTCCTTCCCTTTACATCCCAATTACACAAAAAAATCACACTGAACTGTCCAGAAGTTGACAGTGCTTTTATGTATATAGTTAATTTTTTTCTTATTTTTCTTTTCTCGCATTTTTTATTCTATCTTGTATTTATAATTTACTAGAGAGACAACATCTACAAGTAATTCCTTATATGTTTCCGTTCTGACTCAAAAAGGTAGTACATTAAAATCTGAGTTAACCCTTTAGAGTGCACTCATAGAAATACTATACATAAATTAGTGTGTTATTGGAGGACTTAAGACTTTATTACTTTTGTGAATGTCTTCCAAATTTTTTTATATCATGTAGAAAATCAAGGTTAATGAAGTTACCATATTTGATTCCTTACCCTTAAGTGGCAAAAAAAACAAAACAAACAAAAAAATCTCTTTAGACCACATTGGACCTGAGATTGTTGACTCACTGTCCTCACTGTAACTGCTGCTGCCACTATCTTGTAATGCGTGTGGAAATGACCAAAAATAGTCACTTGCCCAATTAAGGGTTAACACTCTCCCTTTACATCCCAATTGCACAAAAAAGTCACACTCAACTGTACCGAAGTTGACAGTTCCTTTAAGTAAATAGAGTTTCTTTTTTTCCTAGTTTACTTTTCTTACATTTTTTATTTATCTTGTATTCACAATTTACTAGACAGACATCTACAAATAATTCCTTGTATGTTTCTGTTCTGACTCTGATCTTGCAGATAACAGACAGTATGTCAGAGTCTGAGTTAAGTATGTGTGTGTTAGCCGTTACCTCTACTACTCCCCACTCTCCCAGGTTCAGGGCTGATGCATATCCAACGTGGCAGCCGGTCGCCAGCGCTGCGCCGGGATGAATAGTCCGTCATCCCTGCCTCCCTCTCTCGCTCGCCCCTTCTTGCCAGCGCTGTTTGCTCAGCTGTTCCCCTCTCTGACCGCATTTATCCCAGATGAGCGGCGCAGCTTACCCCGTTAATCTATGTGTGAGTGTGTCTGTGCGCCCGAGTGTGTGTTTATATGCAGGTCTCTGGGCATCCTCTCACTGGCCCCCCTCATGACCATCTGAAGACACGCCCTGATCCACGGGGGGACACACAACACACACACACACACACACACACACACAAACACACACACACACTGTCACACATGACCGATCCAGCCAGGCATTGTGCTCTAAGTGGAAGGCATTTGGAGCATATCTGAGGTCCATACTCCATCTATGGAGACGTCACAGTACATAAAAGTCTTATTAATCCTCCAGTCAATGATGTTGACCCCATTCACATCCCAAAGCATTCGGTAAGGCAGAGGGGATGTGTCCGAAACTGCAGTCATTGTGGGAAATGTGTAGATGTGAGCTGATTCTTCATTATAGGGTTGACACCCACCTGCGATTGGTACAGTATTAGTGTCAGATTGTATTTCCAAGCCTGTCCCTCCTCATAAGGCTGGAGCCATAAAACAATTCAGGATCAAGAGGATGGTCTCGGCCTCCTTCCAAACAACCATTCGTCAAATTACTCTTTGTTTACATCAAGAGGAGTAGTGTTGACTGAGATAAACAGGAAAGACATGAACAGGGAAAAACCAAAGTGGAAAAATATGGAGTTTTTCTTGGCAAAGAATCAAGAAATCTATTGTAAAGCATGTAGCTGGGGACTAGTTCAACCACAACAACATCTGCCCACGTCTGGCCACTTCCACGGTAGTACGCACTCATCCATGTAATCTGTAGACGACACATGTTATTGGCATGAAGTCGACCAGCATGTGTGTGTCCGCCGAAAATGACTGTTGTTATCTACAGCATTTAAATTCATATTGAAATGGAAAATTTCACTTTCAATGAGGTAATCCCGGGAGCCTGTTATCACAAGTCTGCACCGGTTCCTGTTCCTGCGTCTCTTTTTCCTAGTGATGTTGTACTCCAGATTGTCTCTTTGGAAGGTCTCGGTCTCGATTATGTGTCAAGTGCGGACAAAGTAATATTTTATTTCAAGTTCATATTTATTTTTATTGGCCACTTCTTTTGCATTTCATCCATCCTAACACCCTAATACTTGATCAATACCAGTAACTTACTCAAGAGAACTGACAGGAGAGTTAACCTAGCATACATGTTTTTGATAGTTGGGGAACATGGAGGATCTAGAGGAAATGACTGTGGGATCTCACACCATTTCTAGTATTTTTTTTAGTATTAATTTATTTCTAAACATCGTTACTTAAAAATCCTTCAGACATTTCATTTAGGTGCTGATTCTTGAGTCGTCTTTCCTCAGATTGGCTTATTTTACCACTCATTGGGACAGGAACCACCAGTACAATCACCACTGAACCATATGAATCTGGTTGCTTTAATCTTGACTTGGTCTTGGTCTCGGTTTAGGTGGTCTTGACTACAACACTATCTGCCCCATAATCCTCATTCTTTCTTCCGTCTCCTTCACCTCCGTCCATTTCCTCTCATGCTGTTTCTTCACCTACCAGACCAGGTGAGTCACCCACCTAACTAACCAACTCTGTCTTCTATCAGTAATCAGCCTACATCACTCACTGTATCACAAAACTTGGTCAACATGAACATAAACAGTGTTGATTTTGGACTTGAAACTACTATGGAAAAGTCATTTTGTCTCAACATCCCCTTTTCCTCTGTCCCTTCCACCTTCAACATGTCTGGTCAAGTGTGGTTTGCTGTGTCCAACAATCCCCATCATGAAAAATGCTTTGACATTCATCTTATACTGTAGAATGTACAACACAGGCACACCGAAGTCTTGTAAGTGAAGTTGGATTGAATTTTAGCTGTGAAAACATATTCAGCTTAGCAACAAACCAGTCTGACATCTAATCCATCGACTGAAGTATCAGTTAGAAATTGTTGTTTGGTATTAATCTTATAGCTACTGTTCCCACTGTTGTAAGAATTAGTAGACCACTGTGACTACACACTTCATTATCCCCGTATGGAACTTCAATTACAATACATACAGCATTAGCCAATTAAGGCGACCAGATCTTCAACAGTACCCTGGTCAAGGACACAATGAACATATGCTTGTTTCTGATAGCAGGGGAAACCAGAGTACATAGAGGAAACCCCATACAACAAAGGCAAACTCAATAAAGAAGGTCCAACTGGGAAATTAACTTAAAAACATGAAAAAGATCGAGGGCTAACCACTACGCCACCATGCCATCCTTTTACCATCAGCGTTTCTGCACTGTAAGTAAAAACTAATGTAAAACACATATTCAATGTTTGCTTTACAAATGTAATAAATAAAGCAACTTGAATAAAAACATCTGATGCTGAAAAACCATTAATATTCCAACGTGATATCATGAATTTGTGTTAATATATACGCCACTTAATTGGCATGTTATATGTATGCATTTTAAGCTTTCCGCATGTATAATCATGCCGCGTCAAATAACTGAGGGTTAGGGTTAGGGTGACGTTTCCAGTTAGGTTTAGGCTTAAAATGGGGCGAACATTGACACGTGATCATATAGCGTTCAATAACACGCCAAATCACGCAAATGTGTACGTATAGCACCCCACACATTATATAGAACTGGCGTGTCACACAACACGATTTCATGATGTCAGTCTGAATATTCCATAAATGGAACATCTTAAGGTCATCTGACAGACTATTACACTGAATTTCTATACAAATATACACACATATGCTCCTATAATTTCCTAGCGTTCATACTGCATCCATGAAACCACACCCACTTTTGATCGATCCAATCACATGTGAAACTTGTTGAATGGAAGATTTAACAGAACCCTGACACCTAATATGTGACAAATGAAACCACGCACGCATTCAGACACACCCTGACATCATGATACACCAATTCACTGGTGGGCTGATTAATTGCGGTAATTAAATGCCATTTTGGGACCGTCCGCATCAGCTGAGTCTGATAAAAATGCAGACATTTGCAGTGAAAGCAGCATAGACCGTGGTGGGCGTCCTTATCAGTGCTGGCGCTGCTGTGGAATGATGTTAGCGCTTTCCATTTCTCTATTTAAAATAAAAGCACTGTGGACTGAGAACAGATCTGCTTAAGCAAAGCGACAATGCAGACACAGAGATGCTTAGTAAATGTTGTTGTTGCGTTTCATCAGATGCAAACATGATATCTGCATTATACAGCATATCGGCCATCTGCCTCTCTGCTCTGTAAGTCATCAGCATTAGCCACTGAAAAACCCATTACCACCAGGCCGACTGTTTCTGAAAACGCATCATCACGGGAAAACAATAGTTATGGTCTGAACTTTTTCTGCTTTTCTTCTTGAGGTTCTGAAAGCTTTCCTGAAGACAAGATGCAATCTGCGCCACCCACCTTCTGTGGACTCCCCACAAAGTGAAACAAATAGCCCCTCTCTCCCCTCTTAGAGGAAACACTCTGTAAGCCCTGACTGAGATTTATGTCACGGACGACAGAAAAGAACAGTGGGCAGCTAGGAGCTTAAATGCTGGCTTTGTTTTTCTAGACACTGGCTGTTTCGCGATCCATCATGTCTGTGAGGGGGAGATGTGATCAGGCTGGGTCTGCACCTCCACGGCCCACTCAAGTATTAGGTGATGCTTCTGCTGTGAGCTACATTTTTATCTTAAAGTTTTTGGGTTTTTTTAAACACCAACGTATAGAAATATATGAAAAAATAATTGAATGAAAAGGCTATTGCCGTCTGAGACCTTACAAAGAAAAAGAAAGGAGAAATGAAATTGTTACATCTATAAATCCCTACTGCATATTATTAAAACTCATCTTTTAGTAAAATGCATATGGAAGCAGACTCACTCAGGGTTTTCTCATCCATTATGAGGTGTAGGTGAACCAACAAAGACATTTAGGGCATAAACTAAACCTAAATTAGTGTAAAATCCAAGTGGAGAACAACAAAAACTACGCTTTATGGATATTCTTGATGCTTTTCCACATTTTTCACACATATATAACAATAACAATAGTCCAAAATGATGCTAAATCCTCTATTTTTTATTGCAAAATGCAAATCGTTTGTGCAGGAGGACATTTTTAAGCACATAAGTCTACAAACTTAGGGAAATGCTAGAAAACGAATGGAACCAAACACTGACAACCAAGGAAAGCCTTAGACGCCACTGGAATTCATAGTTATGAAAATGTTTGGCCATTCATACGTGGTTTGTTTTCCAAAGCCACTGACAAATCCTCAGAACTTTAGTCCATCTGGTTTTATTTGGTGTGGTGGAAAAAATCCTTCTTGTAATTAATGCTAAACTAAGCCCCTTGTCTTTTTTCCTCTACCCTCTGTCCATATTTAAATATATTATATGACATGCAGTAAATTAAATATTGATTGTACAGCACTATGGTTTTTATGTTTCCTGTTTACATGCACTAAATATATCCTATTTAGTAATGCCTTAAAGCTGCAGTGCCAAAAAAAAAATTAAAATCCATAATTATCTTTCAGCTTATTGTGCTTCAAGTGGTGGAGACTTCTGCATCTACCCGTTCACTGTGTTCTAAAGGACAAAATCTACCCTGGGATGACGAAATTTTAGCAAATTACAGACATTAATAGGCAGATAGGAGGGTTAAATATATGATTGACAGCAGTGGTTACCAATCACTGAGTAGGTTCAAACAGTTGGATCCAAGTCTACTACTCTAATCCATGTCTTGACAAGGAAGCTTGGAAAAGTGGCTTATTTTTTCCATAATAGCCTGAAACAACGTGAGGTTCATCAAGTCTTTATTTGGACTGACAGGGTATTTACTACACGGCCCAGACACCCAAGGCTTTAGCTTTAACTATAGGACAAACAGTGCTCATGCAATGTCAGCATTATTATTATTTTTTTATTTAACCAGGAAATATCCCATTGAGATTAAAAACCTCTTTTATGAGTGTGTCCTGGCCAAGATAGGCAGCAGCAACTATAACACACAGCTACAAGATTACACAGTTAAAACACATATGACACACACAATAAACAGTTAGTATAAATAACATATAGTATTATTTCTGTCCATAGTTGCATTAATTTTATCTTATCTTATATTGATGATGGAGACTCAGACCAACCTGTGAAGTCTTCTCCATTACATCCCATATATTCTCAAGGTGGTTCAGGTCTGGACTAGTCTCATAGTATTCCTGAACCACTCTTTTACAATCTGATCCTGATGAATCCTGGTGTTTTCATCTTGGAATACGAAGGCATCATCAGCAAAGAAAATACCCACTGACGTTCAGACCTGGTCTTTCACTATATTCAGGTCCTAATTTTATGGACACATATCGTTGTGAACCTCGACCTGACCAACTGTACATAGATCATATCACTGCCCTCACAGGCTTGTACTCTAGGCACGATGGGTAATCACTCTGGAACTCATCAGATCACATGACCTTTTTCCACTCCAACAGTCTTGTCTTTACCCTGTTACAAACTGATGGTCATTTAATACATGAGGAGCTACTCACTGCATCACTCAAAGGGTTAAAGAATTGAAACATTATTATCACTGCAGTAATTAACCAATGGCAGAATCTTACCGATTTGCTTAGATAAATCCAGGTTGGGACTGTTTTATATATTGTTTATCTCAAATTATGGCATTTCACCCCTGATTTCAGCTTCTGAAGCTTCAATAAAATATCTTAAACATATCTTCAAACAACAAACAACGAACCCCTTCTGTCTAATTAACTTTAGAAATCATTAGGCTCATACAGATGCAACAACTACCACTGAAAATCACTCAAGGCGTTCCAGCATCCCTGAACAAACATAAAGAGACTGTGTTTTAAAACAGAGACTGTGGCACTGATTAACACTGATAAAACCTTACAAGAAAAACTACATATTGTGAGATCTAGCAGTCCTTCATCATGACTTTCCCCTCCTCCTCCTCCTCCTCTTCCTCCTCCACCACCAGCTCACAGTGCTGTTTTGTCTCAACATGTCTCCTGAGTTTACTCTGGACCATTGCTGCGTTTAATAGCTTTTCCCTGCAGATACACCATTCACAGTCGATCTCTGCGAAATTGTGCCGTACACAGTATATCACAGTTTGTACTGTACTCGGCCATTACAAGTTCAGTTGCAGACTACAACAACAACACAATTCACACACGCAGTACGTGTACAGGTTTAAGAAACAGTAGGGGAAAAAAACAGGCTGTCAAAGTAGAAAAGCATTCATCATGTTGCCAGAGGGGGGAAAAAAAAAAATAAAAAAATCACCTTGTATGGCAAACTGAGATTCATTTATGAATGCCGCGTAGGCTGGAAGTGTGTGTCTGGGGGAAATTATTGTTTGGCTCGTCAGAAAACTCTTATCGGAGAATCTTTTGAGATGTAAAAAGATGGTGTGACTGCACTGAGAATGAGTGATGTGGGAGGGGCAGGTTGTATCTTGTACCCTGATAGCTTCTCTTTTTTTTTCTTGCATGTGTAAATTATGAATACTCTGCAGCTCCGAGCAAAATGGAGTTTCACCGAGGGATCCCGACGCGGCTCGTCCTGAGATTTGGAGAATATGATCGAAAAAAACAAGTTGGAGCATGGGAATCGGACGGTGTGTCTCTATAGGTTTGCAGCAGCCATTCGTTTAGTTCCAATGCACTCATCAGCAGTAATGTGCAAGTTACTTCCAAACTGTAAGACATTACAGCATGGGCATCAAACATGCAGCCCGTGGACCAAAACCAGCCCGCCAAAGGTTCCAATCCGGCCCGCAGGATGAATTTATGAAATACAAAAATTACACTGAACATATTATCAATCAAGGATGTTAAAATCATTTTAGTTCCAAACTCCAAAAATGTAATAATATTCTGCCTGTTATTAAATGTTTTGTGTATTTCTACACCTACTGTGATCTGTTAGTTGAGGCATAATATTACTAAATCTGTACTTTCTTTTCTTAAGAAATTTCAGGCTTTTAAGGTAATTCACATTTTCTGTGAAAGAATAGTTTGTAAATGTAAAGATATTCATCATGTAATTTTACTTTTTTCAATCTAAAACATAGAGAAAAGTTCAGAGTTTATATTATTTACAGGTCATCATGTTATTTTACTGGTCCGGCCCAAATTGGGCAGAATGTGGTTGACACCCCTGCATTACAGATTACTTGATACCATTATTTAAAGTAATTCCTTACCTTACAATATTACTGTCTCTGAAGTGTAATGCATTACATGACTCCTGTATTACTGTTGAGTCACAGACAGACTCTCATCATAAATGGTACGTGTGTAGACAGATAGCTCAGTAAGTAACGCTACTGTCTACGATGTTCCAATCCCAGCAGGAACACCTGCATTTTTTTCAACATTTTCCATGTTCAAACAGGGGGCGGGGCTGAGGATGCCGCAATAGATCAGCAATTGATAAAGAATTCTAACTAGTCCTAGAAATGTTATCTTACCTTGTCATTGCTGATCACAGGGATCATACTAACTATCATCTGTAAAGCAGGGTTAGGGTTAGTAATGAGCATACGTCCATGTGGACAA
>JAPQRQ010000026.1:3480194-3490489 GCA_037367365.1 Apogon talboti | reverse complement strand
TATTATTATTATTATTATTATTATTATTATTATCCAGGAAAACAGACAGCAGCAGTAGAAGTTACAGACAATGCCACACTAATCCCATACTTTAGAGCATATAGTGCATAATACGTTTCATCAAATAAAGTATTAACATTTAGAGACGGGTTCTGGTTTAATCACAGCAGAATGTATGTGTTTATCCTCCACTTGCAGTTGGTAGCGGTTCAATCACCTGTATAACACAAAGTTACATTTTAAAGGGTAAAATAATAGACGCTTCATCCCGTTTCCATCACTTGTTTCCCCTTTTGATGCAAATCTCTGCTTTTTCATACATGGCAGATTGATTCACGGTCACTTCAACACTAAACTAAATGTTACAGAGTCTTCCAGCCAAACTGACAACCCCGCTCTCTCTCTCTCTCTCTGTCTGTCTGGTTTATAAATTTATTTATTTATTTTTTGTTGTGTTTTTTGTGCAGCCATGAAGTCGGACCGTAAGCGTCTCAAGGCGGAGAAGGCAGACCTGGTCAACCAGATGCAGCAGCTTTATGCCACACTGGAGAGCCGCGAGGAGCAGCTCCGTGACTTCATACGCAACTATGAACAGCATAGAAAAGTATGGCAGACATGCTCTGAATGTACACAAACACACACGTGAATGAAGCAGCATTAATAGAATAGAATAGAATAGAATAGATGTGCAATAGCTCCAGAGTAAAATATTAAATACACATACTAAAGTACTACTAGAACTATCGAAATACACAAAATAATACTAATATTAATAAAAATATGAATAGAATATAAGATATCCTAGGACTAGTTCTGCCAGGTGTATCTTCATTAGTGCTGTGCCAGTGTTGGCATCATCCACTGTCATTCTGGAATAGAGTTAACATTTATCTGGGTTGTTTGACTAGTTCCTGGGCAAATGCATCTGCAACACAGTGTCAAAAGAGAAGCCGTTTTAGTGGGAAATGTGCACGACGAGGCATGCCGTGGTATTAAAATGACTACAAAAGAAAATGGCACATTAAGAAAAGTGTGTCTTTGTCAAAACTTGCCATTTTTATGGTGTAGCTGCAGCTCGGAGGCTGTTGTTCTTTCATGCAAGGGAGACTTTCAGTGTAAATACACAAATAGTGGAAGGGAAGAGAATGACATTGACAATCCTAGCACTGCACAATGGAAATATTCTACATTATTACAGCAGAGCAAACTATCCTAGAACCACAACACTCAACAAATACATACAAACCCTGTTTACCTGGTGCAAATGGAGTTTTGTAGTAAAGTCCTTCATCAAATACATACTGTAGACAAGTGATGTTTATCAGAAATGCCGGGAAACACAATGAGGAGGTTTAGTTTGAGATGCAGCGACATACAGTTACAATACCATAAATGCACTCAGCTTCAATCGCATTATAATCATAGGGGGAAATCCCTGGGGGGGACAGGGGGGACATCTCCCCGTCCAATACTAAGGTTGTCCCCCCCAAAAAACAAGACAATAATTTGGAATAATTGATCAAGATCCAATGAAGGCACTATACAAGTGGTTCTATATATAATAAAAGTGAAACAATGTATTTTTTAAGTTTTGGGAATTACACCCCCCCCCACCCCTCCTCATAGTGGTACAGTTCACAAGTTTCTCTTCAACTTGCAGCGTGAGCAGCAGGTCCGCTGTTTCTATTTTTAGAAAGTCAAACACAGGCATGGTCAATCACCAGTCCAACGGAGATATAAAACTACAACAAGTGAAAGGCTGCCAGTCATTTATCACACCAACTGTTCAACAATTCAGGAACAGCAACATTTGTCCTGGTTTTTCCCAATTTCTCAGCATTTTTTCAGCATCCTGGTTAAGCTAGCAGCTAATTATTATTAACAAGCTCATGCGGGTCTTCAGAAACAGCACACCATCACTGGATCATTTAGATGACTGTGTATCAGTGATGATCATGGATGATACGAGCCTCCTAACTACTAACTCAATTTATGAGGCAGTAGGTGGATACAGTTAAATGTCATGCCCAGGATGGAGCTAGGATAATGATAGTATTATTACTTTTAATAATATTATTTAAAACATCTGAACAACACTGTAAGGCAAGTTTCAGAGGAGAGTAAGAGAGAATGGCAGACAGCACAGTAAAAAGATACAGCATTCTTTTCCTTGTCCTCCCCAGAATAAGATTTAGCTGTTTACTGCCCCCCCCAACTATAAACTGGGATTATAATTGACTGATTATAATAACCAGGAATGTTTTTTCTTGTTAGTTCTGGACTAGTTTATCTCCAGTTGAACCTAGAACAACTACCAACAAGAACGATAACCTGGAAAATGAGAACTTACACAGACAACCAGGAATATGAAACTAAAATCAGCTAAAATGAACATAAATGATGCTAAACGGAATCAACAATGTGGTGGTAAACTAGTGATGAACATAATGGGGATAAGCATGAACAGCTCAAATCAGTAGGATTATAAATGAACCTTGGATCTGTCTCCTGGGTATTAATGAGTTCAGCTCAAAGTAATGTTGAAACACATTCCAAATATGTGCACGATGCCAAGGTGAGCCAAGTGTGTGAGACGGCCGCCACTGCTTACAACCAATCCATAAACCAGTTGGCGTTCTTCCAATAAATGAACAGAGCTCAGGTATCAAACGCATCCGGCGCAGATATCAGCTCCGGACCTGTTGGTGATACTGGAGTCTGCAGATGCACGTCACAGAGGCGTTCCGGATCCGTGGACAAACCCATCAGGATCTCTGTGTGTTCTAGGAGAGCGAGGACGCGGTGAAGGCGCTGGCCAAGGAGAAGGATATGTTGGAGAGGGAGAAGTGGGACTTGCGGCGGCAGACCAAGGAGGCCACGGAGCACACGGTGATGCTGCGATCCCAGCTCGACCTCAAGGAAAACCGCATCAAGGAGCTGGAGGCGGAGCTCGCCATGGTGAGACCGACGCACGCACTCTACGTCAATATTCAACTTCATCATATAGTTAGTCTTTTAAACCATGTATACACGTAGACAGGTATTTATAAAAACGTATATACTTCCACACCTCTGTTTTCAATAGTTTTTATGTACACAAACCTGCATAAATACACCGTAGAGCAGGGGTGTCAAACATACGGCCCGTGGACCAAAACTGGCCCACATGGGGGGGGATCCAATCCACCAAGTATGAAAATTACACAGAACAATATGTAAAATGTTAAATATGACATTTTTCAGTTCCAGATGCCTGTTACTAAATATTTTATGTATTTGTAGATCCACTCCCATCTGTAAATTATAATGCATATGTGTAAATAATACGCTGAGGCATAATATTTGTAAAATTCTCTTATTTTTCTTAAGATTAGCATTTTCACAGTGTAATTTTAGTAATTTTGCACTAAAAACAAAGAGAAAACATTGGAGTTTTCATTATTTCAAGGTCATTATGCTGTTATTTTAGTGGTCCGGCCCACTTCAGATCAAATTGGGCTGAATGTGGCCCCTTAACTAAAATGAGTTTGACACCCCAGCCGTAGAGCGTATCATGGGGTTATGATTAGGAAAAACAAAGGTGACACACTTGCATTTATTGTGGCAAACAACATTCTGGTAACATTCAGAACTTTAAAACTACTTTTTCCCTGTACACAACCATAGTAACACCTGTTTTAACAAATAATCATTTTCAGTTACCTAAAGTGGAGTTCTATGTTGACAAAAGGCAAAAACACACAAGAAAATACCAATTTTTCCAGATACCCGGCTAGGTGTATACATGGCATTACAACGTGTCAGGGCTGGGTGATACAACAAGGAAATAAAGACTTGATTTATTTTATTTTTTTCAACTTTATTGTCACTTTTTTATGTCCAATGAACTCAAAATAGCTTCCTTTATTAAAACTATATGCAGTATCTGGGCAGTATCAACATGGAAGGATGTCAGGATGCATTATTTGTTAAAAAAATAAAAGAATTCTCTTTAATTTCCCTCCACCCATGTTGTCTTATAAGATGACACTTTGATGGAGGCAGCTACAGTTTGATTTGTATTGTGAAAAATACACCTTTGCCATTGTAATGCAGGCTTTAGTGAGGTTAAGGAGGCTGGGAAATTGAGTTTCTGTATTTTATCTCATCACATACCCATCCTAATAGACACTGCACCTAGCATTAGCATTAGCACCTAGCACATTATTAGCAGAATGAGTTGAATGTGGAAGTGCTAACCACCATGCCACCACGCCGCCTGGTAGCAGTTGCACAGTGGCAACTTTCTGTCACCAAAAACAAGGTATACATAGGTTAAATCTTCACTGGAAAAGGTAATATTCTAATAAATTGTCATAAATCACTTATTTTAGATGTCACCGCTAGTTGGAGGTCTCTGAAGCTTAATTCTAGTAGTCTGTTCCACATCAGACCTCGGACTAGCAACTGTTCTCCAGAACTATGAGGAAGCAGGACATAGATGAAGACAACATATTTGACCTTATTTAATCATGTTTAGCTTCTGGTGTTGACCTGCATACACAAGTCTATTGCAGAAGATATGCTAATTTTGCTATTTTTCATATCATGCAGAATAAAACTTCCCAATTTGATCAAATAAACATGACGTATCACCCAGCCCATATAATGTATCATAACTGCTGATGTTGTTTTCTTGTATAAATGTGTAAAAGAAAGTAAAGATTGAAGGACTCCCAAAGTCAAGTGTTGCATCTATAGATATTAATTGAGGAAAAGTTGATATTTCTCCCATATCTGCGTAAAATGTTGATCTGTTTGCATTATTTTGGGTTTACTGCATATAACCAAACACAGAAACATACAGTCTAGCCCTGCATCATGTCTCCAACCCCCCCAGATGAGTAACTGTGTCAATCAGAGAATGGAGTTCCGGGTGTTTGAGCGGCTTGTGGACAGGGACTCCTCTCCTAGGGTCATGGCGGTAAGATGGGCCCCCAGCCTCAAATGTCAACTCTCTGACCCTCCTGCTCCCTGGAGAAAAAAAAAAAACAAAAAAAAAAACTCTCCTTCTTGTGACCTAATTGTCGTCTTGGAAAGCCAACCTACCCCCTCTTCCTCAGCTGCACGTTGTTTTTTGACTAACCTCAGCCCCCCCACCCCCCCTCGACTGATCCCAGTGATCCTAACAATACAGTAATCCACAGGACTCCCACTGTGATTGAACTGAATGTGTTTTAGCTCTAATAAACAATGGAATGCTCGCAAAAATCGGGTTTTAATGATTATACCGAGGCTATGATTGTGTTCTGTTTTGCATGTCAAAGACTTTGATTGGTAATGGTTTTGACCACTGGGAGGGGGCGATGATTGTAATGAAGCTGATTGTACTGGTGTTGATTTGCAGCCCGCCGTCGCTTGGCATGATGACAAGGCCGACACAATAACACATTTGAAGAAAGACATCAAGGATATTCATATTTACCAGAAAAAAAAACGAAAAACACTACACAAACACATACAAAAAAAATAAAACAAACATCTCCCACAGCTGCGGCGCCCATTGTCGTTTCAGCTAAAAGGGAATGAAGTGTGACGAAGCTCCACAGAGCAAACAGTCAGAAAACTTGCATAAAGGTTTTATTATTCCCTTTTGAGTCCACATCGTCTCCCCCTCCTAACCTCCACCCACATGAAGGCAAACACAAGCACCTCCTCTACATACTCGTCCTTTTTTTTTTTTTTCCAGCGGTGAAAGAAACAGTAGAGTGAGATTTCACACCATAGAAGAAGAAGATGAATACAGTTGCATTTTTCATGAGACGGCAGCCGTATGAGGGGCTCCGGGGGGAGAACTCACACTTGCACATGTTCCCAGAGACATGTAGTCGGATTCTGGATACATGACTCGACATGCATTAAGGACACACAAGTACATACACATCCATAAACAAAAACAACAGAAATACATTCTCACATTCAAGGCTGTGGGGAGGAAGTGGTCTCAGAGTGGTCACCAATGTGTATGACATGATCTACAACAGAAAGACAGAGAGGAATAACTGTTAGTCCTGTCCTACCGCTGTTCATGGACATTAGAAAAGGAAAGAGAATGTGCAATGTCCTCGTGTACAATATCCCTAAGTGCAAATTGTGTAAAGTATTATTTTGAGATATTTATTTTAAGTCACTGTATTATTGTCTTTTAGTTTGTTTTTTTTACTGCCTATATCTTTTATCTTTTTACTCTTGACTATATCCTTTAATCTTTTATGCTTGTACTCTGCACAAGAATTCCTATGTACCCAAACAAGTGTACAAATGGCAAATAAATCTTATCTTATCTTATCTTATCTTATCTTATTATTTTAGTTTAGCTGACCTTATCTTAACTTGGCTTATCTTATCTTATCTTAGCTTATCTAGAAATATGAAACATAGGTACCATGGGTTGTGCAAGGTACAGCCAACATGCAAAAACACATTTATGGAGGTTGATGATAGCGGTTGTTAAAGGCCAATATAATCACAATTATCTGGATCTCTTTTAGTTTATCTTAGTATATCTTTTAATCTTTTAGCTTTTTTATAGTCTTGTAGTGGATGATTCAGTGCTGCAGGAAAACTGGGACATCTGAGCTCTTGGTTGATGTAAAAAAGGGAAAGACATTTACCTTATATATGTATATTTTACATATCATTAGCCTCATCGCATAACTGCCTAACTCAAACACAAATGTACAAAAGTATTGGGACACGTTGGATTCAGGTGTTTCTTTTCTAACGGGTCTAGGATACAAAATAATAATGACAAATATCATAATACACTTTTATATTGGGATAAATATTATATGAATTATTGATATTCATGTTTATTTGTCAAATCAAACATAACAATTTAAACAAAATTAACCAACGCAATGATATTTATGACAATATAAAACTATATTATGTCATTTGTCATTATTGTTTTGTATCCCAGACCCCTGTTAGAAAAGAAACACTTGAATTCAACCTGTCCACATACTTTTGTCCATATAGTGGATGTTTCAGTGCTGCAGGAAAACTGGGACATCTGAGCTCCTCATGGATGTAAAAGTGGGGAAGTCATTTATCTTATGCATGTTTATGTTACATATGTATCAACTATGGATTCTATTGGCTTCAAAATGCTTGGTTTCTAAAGGCTCCAATCGTCTAAACTAACCGCAGATCCATGCACATCCATTTAATCTATGTAAATCACTTCATATATTCAACAGATTTCTTAGACATTGGACAAAACATTAGACTTCCATAGAATCAGAGCTAATTTGCTCATGTTCAATGGGATTCAGATCACTGAGGGTGTCGTCTTCTCTGTCCTGGATTATGATTCTGATGTCTCCAGACAGGCCTCTGCCTCCACTCACATTCATTACTGGTGACAGTTATTCCACTCATCAGTGCATCTTATATGAAGTGACTGGACGGGCATCTTTAACAGTAAGCCGTGACAGGCACTGGTTTTTATTTATTTATGAAGCCCTAAACTCTCCTCCTTATTAAACTGGTCCCACAGTCATTATTCAACATGTTCGAGCCCCCCGGGCAAAGGCTAAATGTGGAATAAGTGCTGCATATACCTGAAACATTTTACATCATACATTAAAATTTGACACAATTGTATCTATGGATCAATTTATAAGTATTATTACAAAAAACCTCTTCTTCTGAATGTTATGGTTTTGTTTGTTTCCAGTGATTCTTCAACACGTAAATAAAGGTTGAATGAATTAAATGAAAAAACGCAAATATTAAACAAATATTTTTAGACATCTACAAAATATATACCGACATAATATTAATTCAGGTTGTGATGTGTGCATTTGTAAAATAGGTTTAAACGTGTTCAGACTACTTAGTACATTTCTATGGCTTTTAAAGTATTTATATGTAGTATTAATATTCCAAACTCTCACTATAGCATTGCATACCAGAACATATTTAGGAAGAATCAACCCTATGTTTCCACAGATTAGCACTCACTGAGTAAAGTATAAAGCGCATTGTTTACACACATCTGTATTTTGGTATCATCAAGTTTTTTTCTTAAAAATAAAACTCATAGGCGCTTATTTTAACAGTCGCTCAAAATAACACTGTGTCTTATAATCTTCATGTGCTGCATCAGCTGATAGTTTACATTATAGCTCTGTTAGCTTAGCTCTGTTTTTAGACAGTAAACAGCCACAGTAAAACCACTAATCACCTCTGTTTTCTGTACAGTTTGTGTTGTCAATAGTTTAACTGAAGATGTGTTTGAAATCCAACAAACAAGGTCAGAACTGTCACAGTTTAGTCTGAACCGTGGATCAACAAACATCAACTTAGCAAAGATAATAACATCCCATAATAACTTTATACCTCCATAAGCCTCAGAATCAAACCCACCCGTGTAGAGGAAATGCTGACATTTTATCATCAAACTCCATTCTTTTCATTTACAGCTGAGTCCAGTGGCTTCTATTTTTATCACTTCTTTTCTTTGACCCTAAAAGTTGTTTCTTAATGGTTCTCATCCCATCTGGTCAATATCTGATGCTTTGGTCAAAGGCCCCATGGTGTTAGTTTTCCTCAGAGTGACTCACTACTCACTACTGTGACCACTAGAGCAGTGGTCACATAAATTCCCTTGTTTTTTTAATGCAAATAAATTCAGTTCATATCTGTACAATATCTTTCATACATCAGAACACTCTACACTAATCGAATCCAATCCAATCCACCTTATGTATATTGCACATTTAAACAAGAACGATTCCAAAGTGCTGCACATAGAATTGTAAAAACAAAACAAATATTCTCTGTTTCACTCTACCAGTCCTTATTAAAATGACAAAAAACAGTAAAACCAAATAAAAGAAAATACACTAAAAACAATAAAAATAAGTCCATAAAACTAAAACAATGCTATAAATAAAACAATGAAATCAAATAGTTAAAAGTAATAAAATTAATAAAAGACACAGAGGACCACACAACTCACAGGGAGTTAAAGCCAGGGAATAAAAGTGGGTTTTAAGAAAACACGTACATGAAACACTCTAATGATACTTTTAGTTTATTGTGATTCTTTTAAAGTAGAAATAACTACATATAACTCATTTAACACGATTGTAAACTTACTGCAGATCATCACTATTTGTGACCATTATGAGACCACTTTCTTTCACGACAAAACAAAAACAGCTGACTTGTTGCTATGGTTTCCTCTCTGACCGACTGCATCTGTGTTTGTCCTTTTTAAGGCTAAACAGTCACTAGCCACTCTGACCAAGGACGTGCCCAAGCGTCACTCTCTGGCCATGCCTACCGAAACGGTTGTCAACGGCAACAACCAGGAGTGGGTGATGCAGGCCGACCTCCCCCTGACCGCCGCCATCCGACAGAGTCAGCAGACCCTGTACGTCCACACGGGCCATCCCACCGACCGACAAGGTAAGGCGACAGAGAAGCGCGCACACCTTGTCCCGTTACATGGCGTGACTCGCACATTTTCTCCCGTGCATGTTGATATTAACCTGCTTGACACACATTCACTCCCGCCATCTGCTCCGTATGACCACATTTCTGACCACTGACGATGCTCCACCTCATGCGCTTCATGTGGCAGCCATAGTGAACCTAGTTTTGGCTTTACAGCGTTCATCTGTCTGCGTCATGCACAAAGGATGACCCAGTATATGAGAACGATGGCAGCAAAGTCAACCACGTGGTTCCCCGAGAAATAAGGAGAAAATAGATGTTAAGATGTTTCCTACTATGTGTACAAAGCTTCTGTGGGATGTTTTTCCATTTATGTTTTTAACCCTACTAACCTCTCTTTACCTCCTCGTTAAGCTCTTCTTCTCTGTGTTCTTTTTTCAACCTTTTCTATAACTTCTACAGTATTGTGCAAAGGTCCTCCTCCAACATTAGGTTTGTTTATTTGGTAAAGTTATAATGACCACATATGCATTCTCAGTCTCTGTATTAACCCATAAAGATCCAGCGCTACTTTTATGTCAGTACCCAAATGAAATTTTCTCTATATCTAACCTTTTCTTAAGCTGTTTATCACCATTATGTTTTGTATTTTATCAGTATAAATCAGATATTTTCCTGCATTTAATTTACTGATCGTAAAGATGTTCATTAAAACTCAGATTAAAGTTGGGGGTTATTATTGCAAAAACAGAGAAAACTGAAGAAAAAGTGACTTTTTCAGTAAAATCTATCATTAATTGAACATAAACCCAGTGTGTCCATCCACTGTCATTGATCCAACTCCATGG
>JAPQRQ010000026.1:3466796-3480094 GCA_037367365.1 Apogon talboti | reverse complement strand
ATGTATTGATAGGATTAGTGGATCAACAGGTATTAAACAGTTTAGATCAGTAGATGGTTTTGGTTGTCAGTGGATGTTTGGGTCTTTATGGGTTTTAAGATCCAATCTGGATGTATGGGGGAAAAAACACAAGTTTCAGGGAAAAACAGCTTCTATAAACCAAAGTGGTCGTATTTAGTGTGAACTCCCTTTGCATTAACATGATTTTAACCCTTTTGTTCTGACAATATGCGATTTATGGCATTCGGGTTTTATTCAACACATCAAATGTTTCTAATCGTTTGTGCTGCTTCTTGTCATGGGGTCAAAGGTCATATTAAATAGTGACTTTAACCTTTACAACCCATTTAATTCCGTTTTTGTGTGTGTGTGTGTTTTTTTTAAGGCTGTGCTATATTTCCTGCATTTTCGTGTTATATCTGCAATATTATATTATTTCAACCAAAGTTAAAGGTGGCCTCAGACTTTTGCACAGTGCTGTAGATTCTTTTGCTGAGTTAATAAATGTATCCAAACGATACACAAATCAGTTACATGCAGAAATTTAACACTGAAATTAACTGCATACCACAGTGAAAGTGTCAGCAATCACTGACTCTCATTGCAAATAAGCTTATTGTACGGCTTTTTCCTGCCAAGCCCACTCAATTGGCCTTGTGTTAGCCCTTTTTGTAAATTGCAGAGATGCTGCTGGCATAGCACATCTGTTGCCAATGTAAAATAATGCACTGGTATTCAAAATACAGCATGTTGACTTAAAGTTTAAAGGTTCAACGTGTAAGATTCATGCACGTTCATGTACTTGTGTGTAGAGTGTGTGTTGTGCTGGTAGCGGGTTGTTGTTTGATGTAAGCAGATGACATTTCTAAGCTAACATCAGCTGCTGTTACTGCTGTAGAGGAGCAGAACTCAGGAGCAAGCATGAGGAACTCCACAGTGTATTGTACCTGTGACTGTTACTACGGTCAAACTAGACAGTTGATAACAATTGAGTTAGCTAACATCAACAAATGACCAGCACAAGACAAACAGACTTCATGGAAGCACATGAGCATGTGCAAATCTGACATATTTATCCTTTAAAGTGCATTTTATCAGCAAATGTCACCCAGGATGACACCCATATGCAAATGAAACATATGTACACATGGTGTATCTACAAATATACAATGATCAGCCATAACATGATGACCTCTGACCCCTGTAGTAATAGCGGTAAGAAGTCGCATTTAATGTGTAATATGAAGGAGTACACAAAAATATCGGATTTCACCCAAAAAATCCGAATTCTGCATTAAGACCTGCTGTCTGAACGCAGCCTTAGATCCCTACTTTTGCCCATTTTGCTGCTTCCAAAACATCAACTTAATGTATGAAATGATAATAAATGATAAACATCGCTATTACCACTTCACCTGTCATTATGGCTGATCAGTGTAAAACATACTGTATATGTACATCTGAAGTGAAAACATATACTGTATGTATCAACTATAAATGTATCAGAAATTGTAACATTTCATTTATTGACATCCATTGTTGATGTCTTACCTGTACATCGTCTCTATTTCATATCTGTACTCTGGTTATTTCATATAGGACTAACTTATATGTTCATGTATCCAGAGAATGTATGCATCTGATACAATGAATAATATATATCCTTATACATAACATCATGTATAATAAATGGCAACAACACTGCTGTTGTTGAGGCTGCTGATATATGCCATATTGCATTTGTGTATGTTCAGCTTCTGCTACAGTATTAACATTACTAACAAGAAAACTGCCCACAATAATAAATGTAAACTGATCCACACAAGCATTACCAGGATGAAAAAAGTCATAAATAAGAGGTTAGCATAGTGTAAAAGAAAAGCAGGTCTAAAGTTAAAGTAAAGTATAGGCTTTTAAGTTTATGTATCAATCTAAAATGAGTATAGAGGATATCAGTTAGGTGCATTTGTGTTTGTTCATTATCATGCGACTGGCCTTAAAGAGATGTGTTTAAAGACCATCCTGATGATGTTGGGAAATGCATTAAAATGAGATTCGCTATAATGATTGTGAGTACAAATACAAAGTGTCACAAAGTCATCAAATTGTTGTTCATGTAGAATTAATACGTATTACTGATCGTATATTCCACAGAGGTTAATGATGATCGTACATCTGGCCTCACTGATTCACAGTGAACTGTCCTTACCCTGTGAAGAGCTTCTTAAATGATCCTTAGGAGGCGTCGTCCTCCAGCCTCCGTCCGTCTGAGTTACAGGTCACGGAGGTCTCACACTAACTGAGGACATCTGGAGACCAAGAAGAAAAACAGGAAAGACATGCGGACAATCACAAAGCCCCGGATTGCTATGCATTGGGTTCTACTGTCTTCACCCGTCTCATGGGTGCACACGCAACAGCACAACCTCTGTTAAGCTGTTTTCCCTGTTGCCTAGCAACTGCAGATGATTGCCAATAATTCAGGCTTTGATATTCTGTTAAATAAAGTGTTTCTCAAGCGTTTGGTGCAGTTGTGGAGTAGACTCCCATTTGTTCCGTGTTGGTGCCCAAACACACCCAAAGAAAAACAAGCCTTGTCTCTTTTCCCTCTCGTCCCGTTTAGTGGCGGCGGTGCGGGTGAGCCCCTGCCACTCGCGTCAGCCCTCCATCATCTCTGACGCTTCAGCACTGGAGGGAGACCGGTCATCCACACCCAGCGACATCAACTCGCCACGCCATAGGACTCACTCCCTCTGCAATGTAAGAGCTGCCCACCACCGCACCCTCCCAAGTAATCACCTTATTTGTAGTAACTGCACACTGCTGCTGCTGCTGCTGATGATGATGATGGTGATGATGCTGTTGCTCGGCCGCTGTCGCTTCTTTCCCACCATCGTTTCTGGCTGAACTCATGTCTGTTGTGCGCTCACTCTGCAGCTGAAAACCAATAGCAACTGAATAAGTGCATGTCTGGCAGCATGTCAAGTGTCACTTCCCCTTCGTGTTGCGAACTTTATCTGTGTCGGTCTCCAGCTTTTCACTGACTTCTCTGCTCTGCGTCGTTTTTTTTTTCTCCTCTTTTATCTCATCCTCGCCACCCTTCCCTCTCTGTCCCCCCCTCTCTTCTCTTTGTTTCCCTCAGTCCCTAGAAGATCTGGAGGAGGCGAAGCGTAAGAAGAAGAAAGAGAAGATGGGCCTGGGCTCTCTTTCACGTGTTTTCGCCCGAGGAAAGCAACGCAAGTCCCTTGACCCTGGTTTGTTTGATGGTACTTCAACACCTGATTATTACATAGAAGAAGATGCAGACTGGTAAAGCACACATGTCAGAGTGAACCACCCGGAGAGCCTTTGTGGCAGTTGTCGGAAAACTAAACAACATATGTGTCGATGCTTGCGTGTATGCGAATGCGTGCGTGTGTGCGAGCGTTTGATGTCCGATAAGCGTGTGCATGCATGCTAATGTGCGTGAGTGTCATCCATGGTCGGAGGCCATGTCAGAAGCCTGAGGCGCGTCTTGCTTCGCTGAAGTGTGAAAAAACCTTAACAAGCAAATTGCACCTGTAAGTATGTACAGAGGTGTAAATAGAGTGGACAGTGTGACACAGCGACCCCATCAATATGTTCTGTTGTATCTGCCCTCCAAAACGGCTGTTATCGGATCTTTTAATTGTTCTTTATATTTGACTTTTTGTTTTCACTCAACTGGAAACTTGAAGGACTGCTGTACTTGTAAATAACAACAGTTGATGTGCACTTTGTGCTTGTAAATGTCTCCTTGTCCTGAATGCCTTTTGTTCTTTTTGACATGTACTTCCCCTCCGCTCACTACCTTTTAACTTAAACTCCCTGTTGATCGTCCTGCTTGGTCCATCCCCTCCTCCACACTGCCATGACGAGAACAGTTTCCTGTAGGCAACATGCAGACTCCTCAAATCCACCTCCAATTTGGTCGTACAACAACACATCCCTCAACAGCCAAGAAAACTATGCAGAGGCACTCCTTGATGTTTGCCCAAATGACACTTCAAAGACGTTGCTAAGCGAGGAATCAACTTTCTCTGCAGAACAGTTCTTTCCACAGCAACATGAAGCCAAACAGGAAATGTAAGAAATGTGTTTTCTATCTGTTAAGATAGAAGGTACATAACCGAGATACATGTGTGACTTGCATGCACATAATCCCAGTCCCTAAATGCATGGTGAACAAAACCCTACTAAACAGACATGTTTTTTTCTGGGTATGTTGTTGAGAAGGTCTGTTTTTATTAAAAAAAAAAAACAAAAAAAAAAAACAAAGAGAGGTCAGTTACTGATTTCATGTTTATTCATGATTTCCTCCACTTCAGATGAAGTGATTACATTTGCAGACTTGACCCTCTGTTATTTACGAAGTGTTGTGATTAATACTCGAGAGCCTAACATCCGAAACTAAACATAGAACATTTTAATCCACACCTACAAGGCTCTCCGTGCAAAATTACATCACATTTGAAAAATTAAAGGTCAGCGAAGGCGACAGTCGCAAAGAAACCCTGGCGTTATACAGAATCATTAAATATTTTTCTGCTTATTCATGAGGAACATGGTGCCTAGTTTTCCCTGCACAACCTGGCAATGGCTCCTGGCTATTATCTTTAATAATACATTAAAAGACTTTAAGCATTATAATTATTCTGGGGGAAAATCATCTTCAAAAAAAGAACGCTGTAATGACAAAATAAATTATAGAACAAACACTCTAAAAGTAGATATTAGTGCTGGAATGTCGAACCTGGATTCAGTTATTGTGCTAGTTTAGGTACTAGTACTGTTTACTACTATTTTATGCTACTTTATACTTTTATTCCACTATTTCTCTGAGGAAAATGTACTTTTTTCTCCACTACATTCGTCTGACAGATTTAGTTGATTTTCAGAACACAGTTTTCATCCCCTTCCTGCCAAGTCCTGTTGGCAACAAACTAGATGAGGTAGTGTGTACATTTACAGCTTAAAATTCTCCATGTTAGGTTGAATAAATGCTTTAAAAACTTTCTTTAATTAGCAGGAAAATGCATTGTTGAATAGTTGAAATCAGGCCCCTTGTGCGAGCTCAGGAAAAGGTGAAATTTTGGGGGATTTTGGGTCATAATAGGACAGTATTGACACAAACATATAATGATCTTCAGAAAAATAACAGTATTACAGTCAATGGTCCTCTCTGAATTATGCATCATTCACACATATGATGTTTTTCAGCTGAAATGATCATTTGACAAGTCAAGAAAGTTTCAGTTTGTGGTAAAACTGTGTAAATATAAAGACTATACAACAAAAAGTCTCAGATAACTGTCCCTGTCCACGATCTGTCGAGAGTCTGAAGATGTTTTTGCAGCTTCATCATGACCAGACTGTAGTGATTTTCACCTATTGTAATATTTATTCACTTTGTTCTCAAAGGTTAAGGTAAAATGTGCCAAAGCAGCATCTGCTGTGACAAGAGATGCAGTCCATTCAGCTGTTTAACACAAAAATACATGTATCTTGACCAGCTTTACCATAAACCATGACTTCTTGGCTCATAAAAGTAATTTGACAAACATCATATATTCTAAAGACTTCAATGTTAATAACTCAAACAGGTCTATTACTGTAAAATAATTGCTGAATCTGAAGTTTCTCTGCTTTTTGTCGCAGTTCAGAGGCTCCATAATTTATGCAAATAGATATGTTTGACTGCATAAGTTTAATTATAATATAATTATTTTCAGACACATGTACATGGTCAGTTGATTAAATACAAATGAAAACACCCACAACAATATTAAAATGAAGGGCCTGATTCACCTGGAAGCCAAAAACAGTGGCTTTCTTTAGTATTCATGGTAAAAAAAAAATATAATTTTTCATTTTAATTTTAGTAAAATGATCCATTCTCAGACAAATCTGGACTTTAAAAGAACCAGATAAAACTTGAGATTCTTCCAAATCAAAGACAACTGATAGCGCCTGATAGAAAATTATAGGAAAAAACAGAATAAATACAGGAGCC
This sequence comes from Apogon talboti, assembly GCA_037367365.1. Taxonomy (NCBI): domain Eukaryota; kingdom Metazoa; phylum Chordata; class Actinopteri; order Kurtiformes; family Apogonidae; genus Apogon; species Apogon talboti. The sequence goes on along the minus strand of JAPQRQ010000026.1, from coordinate 3,474,063 downwards.
TTTCATCCACAGATGCAACACATACATTAATGCAGCCGTAAAATGAACCCAAAAGCCTCGGATTTAATGGTACATGACCAATATTGACCATTTTACTGCACTTTTACATTTCATACTTTAGATTTTGTTCATTTTACTTGCATACTTTGACTTCGGTGAGGATAATGAGGCATTGCTGCTGATTAAACATGTACAGCAGGAAAACAAATCCAAAAACACTGACAATGACTAACTATTACTTTACATATTATAGATAATACTCATGCATTTTTACTTGCAGTACGTCAGGCTTTTACTTGTATTGAGTACTTACTTTTCCCACCGCTCATAGATACTAAATTGATGTTGCAGCCTCAGAAATTAGGTGCTTTTACCAGACCTCAATTTAGAGGTCGGTGCATGGAGCAGACATTAGATGAGCATCTGTGACAATAACAAGTGCCAAAAGCAGAGGTTAAAAATCACATTGAAGCGGGCTAATCAAACGGAGGCGAATGCATACCTTCTCTCATGACCTGGTAAACTCAAGGCAAAAAAAAAAAAAAGATGCAGATTTGAGACTATTGCCGGGGAAAAAAAAAAGCAATTAACTCAGTGCCAAAGGTTAATAACATTTCTTCAACCAAAAGAATAAGTACACACATTGGATTATTTTCATCCTTTCATTGGATTGAGCAGGAGTCTGCACCGCCGCACACAGGAAATCATTTCTCTCCCCGATATTAAACTAACACTGGGTATTTGACGGTCTCACCTGAAACGTTGTAAAGTCACAGATTACATCGGGGCTGTATTTAACCTGCGCGCTCGCCAAATGAGCGTCCATGTAAGCAGCGAGGGGATTATCATTTAACTCTTAACTCAACCTACATTTGGGCTCGCTGTTATTGGATTTAGAGGTAAAAAAATAAATAAATAAACGCCAAAACATAAGTCATCCTGTATCTCACTGTATGTATAAGAACAGCTCAAGCAGTTTATTTTATTAAAGCTATAAATGAAATGTATGAAAATGTAGGGTCTTTTTTTTTTTTTTTCATTTATCCAAACCTTTACGCCTCCTCTGCTGATGGTGAAAAACATATCAAATGGGAAAAAAATTGTATCATCTTGTGTTTTGAGCCAAGGTGTCTCTGTTTTTTCTTTTTTTTTTAATTATTATTATTTTCCACAGATATTTTACTTTTTTGTAAATGGGACAACATTACAGAAATTAAAAAAAAAAAACAAAACAAAACAATAATAATATTATAATTAAAGAGTTTTATTTAAAGTTTAAGATGTAGGCCTCAGTGGAAGACTTCTATCATGAGGTCCTGAGATGTTTAGAAGTGAACAGTAGTGAACTTTTAAAGGCATGGCAACAAAATTACGTTCAAAAAGAACTAAATGAGAAAAATGAGATTATTTTAAAATAAAAATAAATAACATTGAATTTCCACGTGGCTGTCCTCTCTTTCCCTGTGTTGGTGTTTGTGTGTGTTTGTGTTCATTTGTTGTGTATGGCTCTAATCCCGACTCGCCCCTTTATGCCGGAGGGTGCTGCCATTTTTAACATATTTGTTAGTTTCCCTCAGCACTGGGAGTCCATCTGTGAGAGGACTGCATCCCAAACGCTTCCAAATGGCCTCCTTTCCTCTCCTTGTTCCTCTAATTTTAACTCCTTGTTCACACAGAGAACAAAAAAAAATAAATCTTCTATCACATTGGAATCAAAACTGAGAATAAAAAACCAGTAGAATGGAAAGGAAGCCATGTCGGATTGTTGGAACCGAACTCATATGTGTCAGCACATAGTGTCAATAATGTTTTGCCTTGATTCGACCCCTGACCTCTAACACCGACCCCTCCTGTCTGACCTCCACCGGACTCTGGAGCACAGGGCAGCGACCCAAGAAGAAAATCAATCCCAATAAACGGACAGCGTTTCCAGCTGGGTTGCAGACTGTGTTTGCAGATGCCTTCTGAGTCTAAAAGCATAATTTTTGGAATTTAGCACTTCTTCAAGTTCACGTTAAGTCTAATTCAGCAAAAATCTGAAACCCATCTCGGTGGTTTTGCTGAAGCATGAATGGGCCTCGTGCAAGGACGTTTCTGTATTTACATCTGTACTTCAACCTTCTTTTTTAGTACAAGCCGCCGCATCAGATTTGGTAAACACTCACTTCAGAAAACCTGAGACGACTCCATGAATGATGAACATCCTCCATGTCGAACACAAGGTCAACAGATGATCATTAAATACATGGGGTTTTCAAACTCCACACTCCACCAAAGTTATAAAATATACAACCATTTAGTGGAAAATCTTGAAGAAAATGAAATACAAAGGATATAACTGGTCTGGACTTGTACCTGATTAAACAATACACACAAAAATGGTGATTGTAGTACATTTTCATTTATATGTGGCATTTAAGAATAATTTGTTAGAACAATGATTCTTGCAGGAGGCCCAATGCTTCCACTGATCTATTCAACTATGTTTACTCTATAACCTAAAGTACTACTATGTTTGCTAATATTTGTGATTTGCATTTCTATCAATCTATCTATCTATCTATCTATCTATCTATCTATCTATCTATCTACTTGGCTAAACCTATATTAGCTTAGCTTAGCTTTAACGGGAAATGGGAAACTAGCTTATCTGTCTGTCCAAAGTTCAGTTGTGCATCTATCAACACCACTACACCTCATAAACTCAGCAATTCACTTTTTGTAATCTGTACACAAAGAGCAACGGTAAAAAATAAGATACGGATTCACTCTACGGCCCAATCCTAATTCACCCCTTGGCCCTTGCACTTGGCGTAACCCCTTGAAACAGAGTGAAGGCAGGATTAGACTCTGTAAATGTCAACCTACTGCAGTTATATAAGTTCATTCATTCATTCATTCATTCATTTTCCAAACTGCTTAGCCCTAGTGAGGACCCTGAACTGATCATCATTCATTTATTTAAGTTAAATAAATGATAACAGCCCTTTCTGGAACCTCAGTTCTTTATATGAAGCACATCGATCATTAATGCTGAGTTTATTTAGCCCCATCTGTACCCTAACTGCAGCCTCACTGAGATAGAAGTTATAGTAAATATACAAACAGCCTCCTCTGTTATTGAGCGTTTGCACCTGAACATAAGTTTTACAGCGCCATAACATCAATCAACAAGGCCAGGCGAGTTTATTTATATAGTGCATGTCATCCACAAAGGTAATTCAATGTGCTTTATGTAAATAATGAGTGGAAATCTAAGTGCAGAGCATGTTTAAATCTATAAATGTCACTTTTAGAATGTATTCAAGTGTAAATGACTGAATCTAATGAACAGGTGTTGGCATGTGAACCTGAATAGTGTCCTAGAACTCCAAAGCCAGGGTGAAAGCTTCAACCAGACCTTTTTCACAGTAGATTTTTTGTTGTGGTGTAAACAAACAGGTGTAATGGCTTCAGCTGAGATCGGCTGCATTCCACACAGGTGCATCAGTTCCAGGGTTTGGGTTTGTGTGCGCTGGCATGGATTCCTGGCGAATACGTAAATGAAACCCATCCATCATTAACGTTATCAGGTTCACTTGTGTGTTTCCTGCTGAGACAAGCTAAAATGTCCGCTGTGAAAAAGCCGCATTGACGCAGGGACGGCATCAATCTTGTTGCGTATTCAAAGAGAATAAAGAGGTGAGAGAAATTCGGCGGCTGTTTTAACAACAGTTTTCAATCCAAGATGGCGGAGGCGTAGCTCTGCCGCTGCGATACTTGTCTGTAAAAGTGTATACAAAGAGAAAAGAGAGCACTTTTCAATCCGTAATGGCAGAAAAGTGGTCCTGTTTGTATAATCTTCTGCATCGAAGCGTCCATTTAAGACACTGTACTCTTAAATAAGTTTTTCAGCGCTCAGCCAACTGACTGAAGCATTGTTTCTGTTATATTCTGTTACGTTTTCCAGCTTGAGTGGACCATCGCATCGACAAAAAGCAGCTCTAGAAAGACATCAGTAATAGAAGGACACATGGTGATTTATGTCTTAGCAGAACTCTTTCTCTGAAATGTTTCTCTACTGAATTTCAATATCCAGTAGAATATCATGTAGGCCAAGTTCAGGTGGTATTATTATAAAACGTACAGATGTATTGGATAGAAAAAGAATAAGGACATAGTTGACCTTAAATAATATGGGACATGAAATGTATGTGAAGATCTGACCCATTTTTGATATTATTCTCCCCTTCATATTCAGGTCATAGTGTACAGCATTCAGTCCTCTTGGCATTTTATTGTATTTTATGTGACATGTTTGGAAAAGCAGATAGCGGATCTACATACCATATCATTTTTTGTTAAAAGTGCAGCCTAATATGAGTAAGTTTATACATTGCGTTTGCACAAAGTCTATAATATTGTCCAGTTTAAGATGAATTAACCCATAAAGACCCAGTGTTACTTTTGTGTCATTCCCAAATGGATTATTCTATCTATTTAACCTTTCTTAGGTGATTTATCACCATTTATTATATTATTATCCTCTGTATTTTGATTTTTTTTTCAGTGAAAGTCATGTATTTTCCTATATTTCATTCACTCATCATGTAGATGTTCATAAAAGCTCAGAGTAAATTCAATGGTTATTATATTGAAACAATGAAAACTGAAGAAAAAGTGACTTTTTCAGCAAAATCTCTCATTAACTGAACATAAACCCAGTGTGTACATCCACTGTCATTGATCCAACTCCATGGGTTTTACTGGTGAATCAATGTTGTAGGAGATGACAGTGTTTCCACGGTAACTACGGAGCCTCTGAACATCCAAATGGGTCATATCTGATGACCATGAAAAGATGAATAACTGTATTATACACCAATTATTTACATGTATTGATAGAATTAGTGGATCAACAGGTATTAAACAGTTTAGATGCCTTTTGCCAGTGGCGGTTGTTTGTGTCTTTATGGGTTAATTATTGAAATTTAAAATTTGGACTCTATACTCCTTTAATTTGGAATCCCTACACAACTCCAGCTGGGAAAAAACAGGGCTTCTTTCGTCTAAGAACCAAAAAAACATCAAAGTTCATTGATAATTTATTTGCTCAAGCTTCAGGTGACATTTCCAACTTTCAAAGGTGCAGGAACGAGCGCCTTATTCATTCTCGTATCATAAAGTAAAGGGTAGAACAAGTAGGACATGGGCGGTGTGTGTGTCCTTTTATGAGTGAGCTCCGAGGCTCATTAGCTCCACAGGAATATGAATAGCTCCAGCCTTGATGGTTAAAGCCCATATGGAGTGCAGCGGAGACTTATTTTTAGCCCTGCATCAAGACCTATACGATGTTTGTGCTGATGTAGGGCTTTTTGGGAAGTTTCATTGGATGAGGCAGGTGACAGGAAATACAGTAGGTATGTGCATTTTTTTTAATCAAACAGAAACTCTGCAGGCTGTAAAGAGCAAGTTTGATTGTGCTTGTGTCAGTGAAAAGCACCAAAGCTGAGCAACACTTCACACACATGACATGAGACATCAGAGCAATAGCAGTGTTTGTAGCAACAATGCTAAGCCTCCATGACTTGTACTACACTGTCACCTACTGGTAAAGAGCTAAAGTAACCAAATGTTTATGCTCTTTAATAACCCATAAAGACTTAGAGCTCCTTTTGTGGCACTTCCCAAATTATTTTTTCTCCATATTTAACCTTTCTTAAGTGATTTATCACCATTCATTAAAGTATTAATCTCTGTATTCTGCATTTTTTTTCAGTGAAAATTACGCATATTCCTATATTTAATTGACTGATTATGTTGATGTTCATAAAAATCTCAGTTTAAAGTTGAGGGTTATTACATCAAAAACAGAAAACTGATGAAAAATTGACTTTTGTAACACAAGTGTAAATACAAGTGTGTCCATCCACTGTCATTGATCCAACTCCATGGGTTTTACTGGTGAATCAATGTTGTAGAAGATGACACTGTTTCCACGGTAACTACGGAGCCTCTGAACGTAGCATAACATAGGTCATATCTGACGACCATGAAAAGACGACAAACTGTATTTTACACCAATTATTTACATGTATTAATAGGCTTAGTGGCTCAGAAGTTATTAAGCATTTTAGATCAGTAGATTTTGGTCACCTGTGGATCTGTGGGTCTTTATGGGTTAACATAAAAAAATCAAATCCTGACTACAGGGAATGAGCAGACTGAAAAATAATGTTAAAAAAGCTATTAATTTTGCAGTCAGAACTTACCCTGGATAATACGGTGAAGCCTTAATGCAGTCAGAATGCTGCAAAAACATTACATGAATATCCAAATGTGTTTAATTTTTTGCTTTGGGCTAATTCAGACAGATGAGTCATGTGAATCCAGAGCTCCAGCAGCTGCCTGTTTAATGGACTTCTTAAGTGAGGAACTTGTTCATAAAAGTGGCGACTTTGTTTACAACATCGTTGGCAGACGCCTGGCTTGTTGTCGTGCAGCCAAAAGCTTCTGCTGCCGTTAAAAGCATGTTGTTACTTCTCTCTTCCCACTGCACTGATATTTTTTTAAATGGACTGATTTTGATTTGTTGCAATGCGTTGTGATTAACATTTCTGACTGTATCCACCGCCACTTCTGCCTTCACTCACACCCTCAACTACATCACCCACATGTCCCTCCCCCTGCCCTGCCCCGCCCCGTCCCGCCCTCACCCTCGCTCATCCACACCCAGACTCGGACAGCCTGTCCAGCCCCACCCGCCACAGTCTCAGCCTATCAGACGGATCCGAGGACCAGCTGGACCGCCTCCAGCAGGTGGAGCTGGCCAGGACCACGCCCATGTCCCAGTGGAGGGCGGGGACGGTGCAGGCATGGCTGGAGGTTGTCATGGCGATGCCCATGTACATTCGCACCTGCTCAGAAAATGTCAAGAGTGGAAAGGTATGATGGGTCACATGACACACAAAGAATGATCAGTACACATTTGGTTTTATTTCCATTCTTATTTATTTTTATAATGATATGCAAAAGTGCAAAAGAAAGAGAAAGCTTTTTTACATAAAATAATTGTCTTGATTGGAACAGCAACAGTTTTTTTCAGATACAGTTTTGAAAATTCAAGTTTTTTTTTATTTACATGTTTTACATTCACATGTCACATGTATATTTGACATTTTACAGTGTTTTTTCCCTCATTTGTCTTTTCTTTCTAGAAAAGAACAAAACAATCTATCTGTACATTTATTTTCCTGTATATAATTTCAGTGCTCTCACTACTTGTTTT